>JAJJMC010025232.1:11867-53678 GCA_023531435.1 Papaver californicum | reverse complement strand
GAGTGGGAATTTAAATGCTTCTTCGGGAATTCTTATTCGAAAATGGGTATTTCATACTTCTACTTTCTTATACTTTGGATTTTTCATGCAACGGCCACTTCGTAAGAGATTGATACTTCTTACTTCTTATGGATACCTTTCATTTCTTATTATGGATACTTCTCATATACTTCTTGAAGATACTTCTCGTATACTTCACAAAGATATTATTCATATATAATTTGTATATACTTTGGGTTTCTTATGTGAAGAGAACTTCTTCGAGGGTCGATACTTCATACTTCATATTTCATATATTTTATACGGATACAAATATTCAAGAATTAGTACTTCTTATAATTCATTCTTCATTTTTTCACTCATGAAGTGATATCAGCCGGCAAGACTCTCATAAAAGAGCTAAGTACCCCCTATATCTTTGATCTAAAATTTTCTCTTGCTTTAACCACTTTGTTCGTATAAGTCATGAAAAGGACTCTTATTCATATTATCAATGGTGACAGGCTAAATCTCATCCACCTCTTTTATCAATGGTGACAGGATAAATGTCATCCACCCCTTTTATCAATGGTGATAGGCTAAATGCCATCCACCACAATTATCAATGGTGCCAGGCTAAATGCCACCCACCACAATTATCGGAATAACAGGCTCACAGGGGCATTGGTGCGTATGCTGAGAATCTGCGCCTAATGAGCAACCTGACATGTCACCCATTTCGGTTACATCTTTGAATTTGAGTTCCTGAGAGACTTTTACTTTTATACTAGATTCAATAATATATTTTTTCTTAAAGATTGATTGATTAACAATTTATTAATTTATTTATCATTTCTTTTTAAAACGTGTGAAATAATTACACTAATGTGTGCTTATGTGTAATTTTCGCAGCAAAATTCTACTCTTGAATGGATCGGGTTCATTATCTTATCATGGCAAAGCCAGGCGAAAAGTAACTACAAGACAACATCATACAATCCAGACGCAGACGTTTTATACTAAGTCAAGACGCACCACAGAGCGTCGGAACAAGCAAGGCATCAAGATGTTTTTCTTAAGGATTGTTCTTCAAACAAACCTTAAGAAAAGGGGGCAAATTGTGAGTACCAAAAATCTACTCCAATACGTGGCAGCAATGACAGTCGCCCAACCCTAAAATTCTCAATTAAGTGAAGTTCATATAAAAGGAAATTCAACGACAATTCAGTGCGAGAAGAAAAAGCAAATAATCAATTGAGATGGCCAAGATGACCAACAATAATTCAATTCAACGGGCGTCCGATGAGCCCATCAGTACAAATGATGATTTCCGCTGTCAAAATGATGGTCCGCAGTATAAAGCTTTATGCAACCAGTGGGGTTGTTGATCTTCCCTCACAAGCACAACCCTATTTGCATTTCTATATGCACCCGCATCCCATCATCATCATGTTTCTTTCATGACCGCAATGCTAAGACTATTACTTGCCTTGGAGATATTAAGGCTTTGGAGGATTGAGTTGCACTACTTAATAGCATAGAAGATACTAAAGCACAAGCCCGATCAGTATCCCCCAACATTTTGTCCGTAAGCTTTCATATGCCTCCCATATTGTTCGCACCCAAATCATCCCCGAATGAAGACTAATTCCCGCAACAGCAACTCAAGACAATGTGCTGTTAAAGCTCACTCTAGCCCGCAACATCAAGATCAAGCCCACAATGGTAAAGCTCACACTTACCCACAACACCAAACCAAGCCCGCAGCAAGGAAGCAACGCAAGCCCATCCAATCAATGTACGCAGCTAATACAATTAAGTTGGCTTTTGGAGCTTTGTCTCTATCAAGTCCGCAACAACCCAGCAAAGAAGCGGCCCAAATACGCATCTTCCGCAAACATCTCGACCGCAGCTTACTCTTGTCCGCACAGAAACCTAAGACCGCATCAGCTTATTCTTGACCGCAACACAAGCCCATCGTACGCAGCCCAGGTCCGCACCAAGTTCGCAGCAGCCCATCATGGTCCGCAGCAAAGAAACACAAGCCCACAACAAACATTCATCTTGTCCGCAGCAAAGAAGTAGTTTTGTCCCATACCCATTTCAAAATCTAAACAATCCCGCCACAATTCCACTTAGTCCGCAACACCAAGTGAAATGTCCGCAACACCAAGTGATATGACGCACCAATCAAGCCCGCAATGACCGCACCATCATTTTCCCGCACCATCCTTCGCCCGCACCAAAATTAGAGTAAATCCATTTTGGGATAAGATCAATATGGACATGTGGCGAACTTCTTCGACACATGTCGAAATGTGGTATATCATCATCGACACATGGAAAATTGCTATCGACACGTGGCAAACTTCATTGACACGTGGCGGATTACCCCTTTAAATATAATTTTTGTGTGTGAGAGAGGGGGACTTTTGGCTGGTTCTTCTTCTGTAAGGAGGAGAATTGGGAAATCTATTGTAACCTAAGAAAACCAATAAGAACTTCCAACTTTGATTACCCTTGGATGTAGGCAAATCTCTGCCGAACCACGTTAAATCAGTGTGTATTGATTTTCAATTTCATTTTATTTCAATCTCAATTTTGGTTCTCTGTATCTTTCTCAACCTCAATTTTTGATTGGGGTAATTCTGAAAATGGTCGCTACACCCACGGTCTAATCAAGTGAAAACCAACTTCTGATCAGTAAGTAAAGGGAAAGATAGAAAACAATATAGCATCACATATTAGTTCAGTAGAGAATCAGCAAAGCTAGAGTAAAAGAAAGTTGATGTTTTTAAAAGAAATGAGACCAGCAATAAATTTAAACCAAACCCAGGAGAGAATTTGATGTAATAAAGATTAAAAAGTAAGAAATCAATTTTAGATTATTTATTTTTTTGTATTAAAATTTTATGGAATAAATAGAAATTTATTGAATAATGAAGAAATAACAATTAAGATCTCGAAGAAAAGAAGGGATACAAAACATGAAACCATGCAAATTGCAAATTTGTTCATGTCTAAAACTTTATTTCCATCGTGAATTTGACAGAAAATCCATTTAGAAGTTTGAGACGTAAATAAAAAAAAACATAGAGATAGAAAAGCTAAGAGAAGCGCCTAGAGACAAAACAGGCTTTGTACAATTAACCAAGCATTAATCCTATCTAGTCATGACCACTTATTACATACATACACAGTACATACATCCCCTTATGAGTTCAGTTCAGTTCAGTAGACAGATTAGAACGAGAAATAAAGAAAAAGAACTGGAAGGTTTTTTGGGTCTTTATTTTTTTCTTTTTTCTCTATCATCGATAGTGTTACTCCTTTTTCTTCTGAGATCTTAAATTAGTGCACTTGGTATTCGGGCATGCATTAGGTAGGGACACATGGCTTAAGAATATGTAATATGAATATGTTTTTCTTAAAGAAATATGAATATGTTATAAAGTCCAAACTAAGTATTTGTGTTACGGCCTATGAGCAATTCCAGGTATCGGTAAATTTGACAAAATACCAAACTAGAAAGATGGATAAATTTATTTTTGGGCAGTGGGGAAAAGATAAAACGAGGTAATCTAGACCGAGCGGTTCAGGTTTCATTGATAACAGTCAGATATTCACTTCTCTCCCTATAAATTCAACCAATTTTAACTCAAAAATCTAGAGTTGTCAATTTATTACCCGACTCGCAGGTTACCTAACTCGGCTTGTTTAAACCCGGTCCGACCCGGTTTGTTGGCTAAACGGGCCAGATTAGAGTTGACATATATGGACCTAATAGTAAACAAGTCGGGTTAGGATCAACCCGCGGGTTATCTGCCAACCCTCCCAATTTTACAGATTTACTAAAATTTCCATGGAAAAAATTTAAACTGATTTACCTTGGTCAGTTGAAAAAGAACCATCAATTGGGGAATATTCTCACAAATCAGGGGATACTAATAAAAACTATATAGTAATTTAAAAAACCCTTTATCTAAATAATTTTGGTAATGGCTAAATTAACCTTTAGCATCATCCAAGTGTTGTCTTCTTTTTAAAATCAACCTTACTGCTCGTCACTCTTTTAGGCATTTCAACAAACACGTTGCAGGTGTTTCTGGTGGTTGACCATAATAATTAAAACTCATGTTCTGATTATTAAGGTTTCTTTGTTGATTTTGCAACATCATATGTTGTTGTTGCTGTAAAAGTTGTTGTTGTTGAAGAGAAAGATATAATTGTTTATCAAAAACACTACACCCATTGTTCTCCATCATCTATTCATGCGATGATGAACCAAAAAAACTAATACCTAGGTTCTCTGAATGTTGTTGCTGAGCCTGAACAACCATCTCTCACTTTATATATGTATATTAATTATAATCTCAACAAACTGATTAACAAAACAAAAACAAACTCTCTTTTAAAGATTTGTGTTTTTTTTTTCTGACTAAACAAGAACAGAGACACAGAAGAAAACATAAAAATTATTTTTTTTTCTTTTTTTTTGTTTTGTTTTATGGGTTTATAGATGTTAATAACGGTTAGAGAAGAAGTTGTGCATGAATGATCACCAAACTCATAAAATCATCTCCTTCTCCACTTGCATACAATACTTTTTTGCTATATTTAATTATCTATTTTTTCTCTTTTGAAGGAAAAAAAATCCTCTTTGATAGAGATAGAAAGAGAAAAAAAAAGATTCAGTAATTAATGGATGTAGTAGTAGTACGTATAGACACGCTGATTTTATGACAGAACTATCGGTTAGAAATTTCAGAGCCGTTTGTTGAAAGAGAAAATTCAATTATAATCTAATCTAATCTAGAAAACAGTAGGATGTTGTTCTGTCAGTTTCGTTTGGTGGTCATTGGGAAGAATTAAATTGATGAAATGAAGAAAGAAGAAGAAAAAAAGGAGAGAAGAAAAGAAGAGGAGTCGGTATTGTAAATGAAAGGGATATTTATTATGTTTTTTTTTAATTTACTGTAAAGGGCAGTATATATATTTCATCATATAAAAAAATGTAGGAATTACTAGATAATCCAATCTAGAGAATCTGTTTAACAGGTGGTCCACCCACCTGATCCATATACTCGCTAGTTTAAAAATCGTGTTTTAGGACCAATTTTTTTTTCCCTGATCCATTCACATGCGAGTGTTATGATGTAATTTATATATATTCCATTCATACCCACTCCTCTAAAATCAATTCAATTTACAAAATTTTCAGATTCGTTTTTATTCTTTTCTGTTGGTATTTTTAGGGTTTTTTTCTGAAGATCGAATTCGATGCTCTATAATCATCTCCAACTCCGTTCTTCCCAAGTAAGTTTTATAGTAAAGTGACGGTGAAGAAGAGAAGAAAGTGATGGTGAAGAAGAAGAAGTAGATTTGAGAATAGATCTAAGATAAAGAAGAAAAAGATATAAATTCATCAATTTTGGGTTTTGGTTTAGACTTTTTAATCTTCTTCTTCATCTGTGGGGTATGTAATGTAGAATATGTAATGTGATATATATATTGTAGGATCATCATGAGAACTAGGTTTTCTTTTACTGATTTGGGAGTGATATCTTCTTTTATGTAAAAATTGTTCTTGTACGACTTTTCTTATTTTTCTTCTTGTTTTCATCATTTTTCTTGTTTAGATATGGGTATCTCAGTACATATCAATATGCATTGATGCTTATTCAAGCATAAATTAGGTTTTTACATATGGATATGTACTGTTTTGTTGGTTTCTACTTGTTTTTGGTGTCTAACAAAGGTCTTCTTCTTCTTTGCAACATAAATTTTCTTCTTCTTCTACTTCTTCTATTATGATTCAGTTAATTCTTCTAGTTGTAACCATTTTTGTTGATAATTTCTTCAGATTTCAGAAGAAACCAGTTTTGATATTGGTTTTTGTTGACGATTTGTTTGAATCATTTGTTTTGATTTTCTATTTTTGTATCAGTACATATCAATATGTATTGTTGGGTCATACACTTTTTCCTTCAATATATATTTTCCTCCAGTGTATATCAATATGTATTGTTGATCAATATGTACTGTGGGATCATACACATTTTCCTTCAATACCTATTTTTCTTTCAGTACATACCAATATGTACTGTAGGGTCATATACATTTTACTTCAACACCTATTTTCCTTCAGTACATATCAATATGTATTATTGGATCAATATGTAATGTGTTATCATATACTTTTTCCTTCAGTACATATTTTCCTTCAGTACATATCAATATGTTTGAAGGATCAATATGTACTAAATGATCAATATGTACTGTTTTTGGCGACCAATAGAGTTTTTCTTCTTTTGTTCTTCTACTACTTCTTTTGTTCTTCTCTTTTGTTGGTGGTGTAGGAATACTATTTTCTTCTTCTACTAATTGATTTCTTCAATTTTGGTGAAGGATATGCAAAAAGATATGTTTTTGTTGATGTTTTCGATTTCGTTTTTGTTGATAAATTTTTGGTATTTCAGATCTGTTTTTGTTGATGAATTTTTGGTATTCGATTTCGTTTTTGTTGTTGAATTTTTGGTATACGGATCTGTTTTTTTGTATTTTCGTTTAGTTTTTTTCGTTTTAATGGAAGAAACAAAAAGAAAAATTGTTTATCTAAAAAAGATGGTTCACACGTGAATAGTGATGGCCATAACAATAATTTTAACTTTTCAAAAGGATTTTAGACCTACAAATAACTGGTTTTTCCCGGTGGACTATAGGATAACTAGTACCGTGAGTATCCACCAATTTGTGAGAATATTCTTAAATCGAGAGTTCTTGAAAAATCATCACTATTATCAAGATTTTATCTGATTTGATTGTTCAAAACAACTTAAAAATCTAGAAATATAGATTCTATCTATCCAAATGTAAATCTTTTTAGATCTATACTTAAAAAATACTTATTACAAGTTCTGCCATAGTGTAATCAGCCAAAAGAATAACAATCCATAATCAAACCATTATCTAGAATGAAAATAAAGAAAGTATGCTTAATCCTATTGATCAATTGCTCACGATCTCAAGTATACCCATATCAAAAAATAAATTGAAAGATCAAATCAAAATGTTAATTGATTAATCTGTTATTATCATTGATATATACAAAAAAAATTAGTATAGAAAAACATATTAAAACTTGAGAAATATACAAGAAGATCTGAGATTTGTTTAAAAAGAAGGAGAAGAGAAGGAGCCGGCTCGTGAGCTGAAATTGAGAGATGGGAAAGATGAAGGGTGATGGCGGCTGTGGAAATATATAGGAGAAAAGACGTGCGTATTTGTATTTTTAACCTATTTGGAAATAGACATTATAAATAAATACAATAGATATATATCAAGAAAACTCATGCAAGAATCAATAGTTGCCCGAGTGGTTCTCACGTTGTGAGAGAGTGACTGTTGACCAGTAGGTCATAGGTTTCATGCATCCATTTTTTTTAGATTTAATGTAATATTATTAATTTATATATGAGGACCAGTGTTTTTAGATTTAATGTAATATTATTTAATTTTTATATGAGAACCAGTGTTGACCCGCCTAGGGTAAGGGTTGAAGTTTTGAGCTTGTTCTTAAATAGTACTAGGGCTATGGTTGACCCTAACCCGACCACGGGTTGGCAAGCTAGGGTCGGGTTGACTCTAATCCGGCACGTTTGACAGCTCTAGTAAAATCACACCTTCTTCACTCAAAAAAGCTTATACTTTCACTTCTACTTTTACTTAAATCTTAATCTTTCTATCTTAAACTCTTGATCTCAACTTCTGCTAAAAAAATTAGAAAAAATAATGACCATCTCATTAAAAACACAGAATACTGAACCAGGAAAGGGTTCACAAAGCCTCGCGGTCCAAGGTTTAATCTCATAGAAGATAAAGTTATCTGCAAAGGATATGTATCATGTACGCTTGATGTTTTCAATGGTGTTAGTCAACAACGTTCAACGCTTTGGAAGAAATTTTTTGAATCATTTGATAAGGAAATTGGGAATCCAAATAAACATGACTTCAACGGGTTATCGGGTCATTTTTTCATGTAATCAACAAAGACATGAGCGCTTGGGTAGGTGTGATGATGCAAGTGAATAGCCAAAAAGGAAGCGGTGATACTGAAGACGATATAGTAAGTTAGTTACATTTCAAATTGTATTATTGATTTTTAAAACTTTTATCAAGTTTAAATTGTATGACTAATTTTTAAATGTTGAAACTGCAGATGCGAAAAACTCGAAAGGCATAGAAACTTAAAGAAAGTTCAGGTTTCAAATACGAAGAATGTTTCCATATTCTCAAAGTCCTGAACTGATTTAACCCCGAAATGTTAAATGGATATCAAGTACCAAAGCAATCTCCTTACGAGACTACAAACTTTACTCAAGGGTCTTCGTCTACTTATTCTTCACCAGAAACAGACTCAGCCCCATTACCCAACGCAGGCGTATTCCATCATGCAAATAATAATCTCAATATTAATGGAAATACAAAAAGATATGATGGAACAGACACCAAGTGTAATGACCCTATCCTCCCTCAATACTGTTCCCACTTAGCCACTTCGGTTATCCAGCAGCGTGGGATTTTCTACAGGCACCGCTGCGGTTATCCAGCAGCAGCTTCCCAGGAGGTTACCCATCCCTGGATTTCTTCCACATGAGCACGCTTAACTGCAGAGCTTTTCGCCAACTCTGAAGCCAACCGTGCTGAAATTGCATAAATCCTTGAGAGCGGATAACAAGTGGGTCGGGTCATTACAAATGGTATTACAACTCTGGTAACATAAATCCTTGGAGCTGGGGTAGGGTCTTTTTTGATCACATAGGCACAATTTTAGGAGCATATTGATATTTTTGCATTGTTTGAAATTGCATGTTGATTGTTTCTTGTTTGCCATTTTCTTCTTCTTTTTGATAGTAGTTTAGCCAACTGAACTGTCTTGTGGATTAGATATGCTAGATATATTCTTTATTCCCAGAATATATTGATCCATAAAAAATGATTAGTTTTGATTTGGATTTAAGAGTGAACAGTCACATTGACATTGTTTAGCCCATGAAGTGGCAATGGCTAGTTGTCTTGTTTATTTCTACTGCATGCGTGTACATGCTTAGATATGTATAGCTTCCATGAATATGTTTTGAATATTACAAATAATTAAATAATTTTTGGTGATCATTCAAAGATTGAATAGCAATAGTTGGAAATATTTAGAAGATGGATTGTGTACATGTTAATACGTAGGGGTTCAATACCAATATCCTATACAGTTAGACAAAATTTAAGTTGTGTTTTATGCAATGGTATATGCCTTGGTGGGAGAATAAATGTGTTGTGATGTATTTGAGGTTTACCAATTCTTGTTTTCCTGTCAGCGGCATTAGAGAGAATACAGTTGCCATAATAGTTGTCTGTAAAGTTGATTTGTTCTGGTATTTTTTTGTCCGCTCCATTGCCTTGTGGTTGGCTCGACTCCCATAAGTTATTATGGCGATGACCGAGGATTTGCCTAAAAGATATGAATCCATTATCTTCTATTGGGATCGACAACACTAGTTCTCCGGAATACAGTAGGAGGATTAAGTGGACTACTTAAGGGCTGATACGGTAATAGTATACGGGAGTGAATAGTATGTTTCGCATGTTATTGTTATGTTAATGCGTGTTTATTGTTTTGTGTTTGTGTGGTTGGTTCGAATTCCATATTTTTTTAATGCGATGACCGAGGGGTCGCATATGTGTTGCTCTGCATGGAAAAATGCAATGACCAAGGGGTTTCATTTATATTGCTTAGCTGGTTATATATTTTGGAGATGTCGATACAAATATTTAGTATGATAATGCACGATTAGATACTACTTGGACCACATTATAGCACTTTGTTTTAACCCAAATGGTAAGTGTATTCTGATTCCGAAGACAAAATCCTATTTCAGGGGGGGAAGATTGTAAGACCCCTATCCTAAAATAGGTGTTAATAGGTAATTGTAATGTTGTTTTTGGATATTTTTTCATACATATTTATATATATACATAAAACCTAGGCTTTATATTATTTTCTCTTATCCTAAATAAAATAATTAGCTGTATATTGAAACATCTTTTCTTGGGATCTCAAGAAAGGATTGGAGGAAGATAGGACAAAGTAGAAGCTAAAAATAGGTGTTGTTTCTCCTTGAAAAAGATAAAATAATATTTATTCTTTTGTAAACATGCAGGTTTTATTACTTTTATTATCTTTACAAATTTTTCCAATACGAGCAACCGATCTCGTTAATGTATAACATAATACTTTGTATGAATTTAATTTTTATTTCTTTTAGTTTTAAGTCTAGTTGACACGGACTTAATTGATATGATTGCTGCATTGATCTAGAGTAATAAATAGGGATGGCTTGAGGTTGGTACTATTGATCTTTTCAGTATTTTTGGTACCTTAACAGTGCTTTCGCATATAGATTCTATAATTAGTTTTCAACAATTTTTATGCTAGACTAATGCTGAAACGTGAACTATGTAGTATGCTACAACGATATGTGCTAGGTTATATATGAATCGTACCTAGCGAGGTATATTAGATGTATTTGTTTTTTTTATATGGAAATGTACTTTTGTATACACTGTATACCTAGGCATAGTAGTGTGCTCGATTGTTATGGATACATGAACCCTTTTTTAATGGAAATGCACTATGCTAAATTGTCATACTTTGGGTGTTGTTACTGCACAACTTGTTTTTATTTTATATGATATAGTACTTTTTAATTTTATTTCAGGAAGTCAAAAGGGTACATTATCCATGTGTGGCAGTAGTGTTCTTAGGAGTGAGTTCATTAGATGGTCTGTGAGGGTCGGATGGTGAGTATGGATTCTAGATAAGAAGTGGTTAAACTTCACTGAGTTTTGGTTATAGCCTGTGTTTTAGGTATACTAGACAACTGGCACCCATTGTTAGTTACGGCATTTTGGGAAGATGGATACTAAAATACATAATTATTAAAAAGAAGATATTTGTATTGTATGTGTAAATGTTGATTTTTAAAACGTTGTAATTGGATCGATTTTCATGGACTAACAAATGTGATGATCGAGGGTTCGTATAAAAATATATGGTGACATATCGTATTGGAAGATAAATTAACACTTAGTCCTACCATGCGCGGTTTTTCAACCAAATGGACCGGTTACGTTAAGAGTTGGTTCCTATTAGAATTGGTTTCAAATGTATTATTAGCAATCATGAAGGTGTAATGATGAGATAAAGTGGGATGTGGATACAATAATTAGGGGTGTAGTACTTGTACCTTAACTTTTTACCTTTGAGTAACTCTTTGTGTTAATGGTCAAATGTTAATTTTATAAAATTATTTAACTTCCTTCACTGTTAGTTTCAAATAAGTTGATTATCCTTAATTTTTGTGGTTTTTTTTTATAATTATATATTTTATCTATTGGAATAATCTAACGATGTTATAAACGTGCGAAAGCCTACTTTAAATTGGGGGTCTGACCAACCTTATTATTTTTCAGAAAGCCGTTATCGGGGAGCAGTCTGGTCTATAAAGTATATTTATGTCTCAGAAAGTTGGTTTTTTCACATTTTTCAAAGGTGTCTAGTAAAAGTATTTTGTTAATTATTAAAATAGACTTTTATCCATTTTCACATATAATTTTTGACATTTCATTGAATCTTCAACTGGGGAATACCTCCACAAATTGGGGGATACTCACGGTTATATGGGGTTTACTTTTAGCTAAGGGGGTATTTTTTCTAATGATAAACTATTCATATTGCCCTTACACTAATAAAAAAAAAGTATCATTTTTTTATTGTTCTTTTCACCAGCGCCTCCTTCTTCTCTTCTCCTCTTCTCTTCCTCTTCTTCTCTTCTTCCATAAGTTCTTCGTTTCATAGACGCTTCTTAAAATTTCTTCGACGATTAATTCCTTGTATAAAAATGCCTAAAAGTGATTCCCATCAATTTAATTTTAATTTTGTTTTGATTGAATGTTTTAGATTTAAATTAAAAATTAGGAAAAAAATGGGACTTTTGTGTTGCAGTCGGCATTGATTAGATTATGAATGCAATACCGACTTTTCCAGTCGGCATTGGTTGTATTATGAAGGAAATGCCGACATTTAGGAAATAATTCAACTTTTGAAATTCCACCGTGTCTTAATACACAGCCGACATTTCTTGGACTAAAGCCGCAATGCTGGTTGTTGAGAAAAATTTATGCCAAAAATTTTAGCACAGTCGGCAATACGGCTTCACTCCAGCAATGCCGGTTATGGCTCAATTCCTGCCAGCATTGACAAAAAAAAAGAACACAATTGGCATTGCTTTGTAATCAAGGCAATGCTGGCTATACAATCGGCATTGACAAAAAAAAAAGCCACAACCGTCATTGCTTCAAATTTTCGAGATTGTGGAGTTTCTTTCGATATTGCCTTCATCACAATTCATTGTTATAGTGTCAAAATCCACTCCTTATTGTTTTCCCAATTCATTCAAATCTCATAAATTTTTCTTCTACTTTCAAAACTAATGTTTAAAAAGATAAAGAAGAATCAAAATCTAAATTTAATCTTAACAACACTTGGGGGATAGTCAAGGGTATTTTAGCCATTACAAAATTTATTTGGATAAGAGGTTCTTCAAATTACTTCATAATTTTTTTTTTAGTATCCCCAAATTTTTGGGAGTATTCCCCTATAGAGGGTTCATTTCATTTTGGGATCCGCCTACGTGTCGAGGATTTTTATTTTATTTTATTTTAAAGATTTTTGTTAAACTTACAACTTCCTTATTAATTTTATTAAATAAAGTACATTTATTTATTTTGAGTTAATGTGAATGTGCTCCATACAATAACCCGATCTCCATTTGTTGGTTTGACAGTTTGAGTGTGTAAAATGGTCCAGGAGTATGCCACACTTAGGATTTTAGGTAGTCCGACCTAGAATTCGAAGTTGGGCATTACAAAGTCATTTGTAATGACCCGACCCTCCACCGATATTGACCCCACTTAGCCATTGCGGTCATCTAGCAGTATGGAGTTTTCAACGGGCACCTCTACAGTCATCTAACAACATCTTTCCATGAGGTCACTCATCTTTGGATTACTCCCGCCCGAGCACGCTTAACTGCAGAGCTTTTTGCCAACTCTGGAGCCAATTGTATTGTAAAGGCCTTGGTGTTAGGAAATGACAAACATTACCCATATTTCCATTCGGCGAACCCTACCTGCCGAATCGAGGTACTACACCAAGAAAGTTAAAAGGATCCGAAAAGCGTCTCAAGAAGCCACTGAATCTTCAACTTCAGATGTCAACTTCCAAGAATTTTTTGAAAAACAAGAAAAGACTGATATTGGTAAAATGGTGATAAATGCATATTTTACATGTTTAGAGTGTCAATTTTATGCTAGTATTTGCTATATTTCTTGTGAATTATTGTACATTACATTCGTTTTGTAGTTTATGCTTTTATTAGGTGAATCATCCAAAAAGGAGTTACAAAGTGTTGGATAGTGCATAAAGGGAAGTGTTGTAAAGCAAGAAGAACCAAATACCAATTATAATTTTCCCAAATTCAGGATTTCTCATCACCATATTGAATAGAACGAAGAAACGAAGACAACGACGAAAGAATGAGATCATTCCGACTTCATATGAAGAAGTTATAAGAAAAACAAATTCAGATTTGCTCGGAGGGTCAGACCATCGAGAAAGAATATTCTCGGAGGGTCAAGCCATCGAGAAAAGAAAATCCAGAAAGAAATAATTTTATCGGAGGGTAAAGCCGTCGAGAAAATCAGAATTTTCGTAGGGTCAGACCATCGAGGCATATACAAGAGATAGGTATTTTTGACGGGTTTTTATGATATTTTTGAGTTTCCAAAAACTAGTATGACCGGGATTTGAACACGGACACCTATACAAATTGAGATATCTATTTAAGAGACTCTTCTAATACTTTTGGATATAGATGGAGATATACATATCTATACCTAGGTTTACACAACAAAGAGAGATAAGAGAAACATTATTCCATATTCTAGGGTTTACCCCTTTTGGGGGAAACCATGCTATTTCTTCTTCTTTATTGTATCATGAGTAGCTAGTTTTTATTGATTATGGATGAATTCAATGTTCTAAGCGTGAAGATTTATTAGTTAATACAAGTTTATTTGAAGTTATTATAATCATCGTTTGTTTTCACTATATCTAGGGTTTATGACTGATTTATTGGATTGTTTGGAGTGCACACTAGATTAATCTATTGATCAATCTATTGTTAGTAAAGAGTTGAGCGATCCGTAATTGATGAGCATCTCCTACACAAGTAAAAAACGTGAGACCTTGCAGAAGGATTCTGTGAAGCAATCGTGTGTGAAGACAACACTAGCAAGTGGACCGAGCATACTGAGTCTAACTACTAGGATCAAACCTCAATTCACAAACCTTAAAGCGTTTGATTGAGTTACACCTTGTAAGCGTACCTCAAGGCGGCTTCAGTTTGATAGAATCTGGTGACTAAACGTACCTGTTATCCGGTGATACAAGGAGTTTTGGGGATAGCTAAGCATACTTTCTATTCTACGGTTAGTGATGAATGGTTCTAATTAAAGATGGATAAGTATACTAATTCAGTCAATGTTTGGTAACGACGAAGGAATTCTTAATCATTCTTTCTTTCTTATTATCTTTTTATTGTTCTTTTAGTTAATTAAACCGATACCCCTTATTATTTACTTTTAATATAGTTTTTCTAATCAAAATAACCTACAATTACACAACTCTCTGTGGGAATGATCCTTACTACCACTATATTACTAGTTAATTAGTGGGAAATATCTTGAGTAATTTGTTGCATTTACGACACTCATCAAATGGTAGAACGCAAGAAAATGGCTGCAGCATTAGGATAGGTCGCAAGGCTCTTGAACAAAAACTTTTTAATACTCACATGAGAGGAATCTTGGGAATGGGCACGTCAAAGATGAATCAAACTTAACTGCGACTCTAGCAAGAAAAATAAATAAAATTGAACCACAGAAGGTACAACAATGCCCAGACTCAGTTGACGTTGATTCTGATGAGGAGGAGAATGAGGATATCAGTAATACCATTGTTCTACTGGATTAGTGCTAGTTTTACATTTTTAAATGTAATCTTTTGTTTCAATGTTTCAATTTCAATGTAATACTTTAGTTTTAATTTCAATTTCAGTGTTGTTTTTTCACCAATTTGATACTTAGAGAAGGTACTCCTAATGGATTGAAGACCATATCAACAGGAATTCCGTCTTGTAAATACGACATATCTTGTCTAAGATTATTTTTGGAAATGATACCTTTATACCATGCCTTCCAGCAAATTTATTCCCTACTTTGATTTCACGTTTCTGTGAAATATATACACGAATCATTTCTGGATTATAACACAAATCTAATTAAAATAAAAGAAATAAAATGATTGAAATAATAACTAAAGGTTCAAAAACTAAAACTAAATCTTGTGAGGGTTTCTTCTTCCAAAATCATCCCACAAGTGTGCAATAAGATCCTCCTTATTCTAGCATATAATCCTCTGTGTTTAATTCTAGCTTCTACCATTATGTACTCTCTTGATGGCACACCGTCAAGGGGTTGAACATCTTTCCTCAAATCCTGATGTGGATAACTTGTTTAAGTGGGAACCCGTCGGGTTTTCTCGATTACCGTATTATGCAAAGTGATGCAGGTGAGCATAACCCTATTCATTTCTATTGGCTTAAACGAACGATATGGTATACAAATTATATGGAACTTTTGTTTCAAAACTCCAAATGCTCGTTCAACATCCTTCTTAACCGCCGACTGCTTGGTGTTAAAATATTATTTTGCACGCTCTCCGTGGGCTACCTAAGCGTAATCTTGAACTATAGTTGACCCATGTGGATAAATTTCATCCGAATACCCATTTTGATAGTTATTGTTGTTGACGGTGAAATTTGAAGCTGAAGCAGTTCCTTCTTCAGCTCTTCAAACAAAGGCGATTTATGCAAAATATTGATGTCGTTATTTGAACCCGGTAGTCCACAAAAAAACATGCCATATCCAGCAATCATAAAAGGCCTCCGCTTCCAAAATAACAATTTGTTTTGTGTAGTGGCCCTTATACTGACCTTGCCAAGCATAAGGACATCCATGCCACACCCAGTGCATGCAATCAACGCTACCTAGCATTCCGGGAAATCCTTTTTTGGTGTTTTCAGCTAGTATTTGGTTGACATCATCTTGCGTTGGTTGTCGTAAAAAACATGGACCAAAATGGTTGAATACAGTTTCGTAATTTTTTTTGAGATTTTCGTACGATGTTGTTTTTGCCATACGACAATATTCATCACAGGCATCCGCCTGCGCACCATAACCTAGAATCTTTAGGGCTGCAATGACATTTTTTTCAGGACTATGTCCTCGTATGTTTAGTGCATCAAATTGATAGTTGAATTTAGGATTTACCCGACAAAGTTCTCCAATACCCGCATGACCAAGTGTTGCGGCATGCGGAAGCGACTTTGAAAATCTTCATTAGAGTACACACTTCTATTAATAAAATAATCACTTATCATTTGTTGATGTCATTTCTCTCGATATCTCCAAGTCCATCTTCTTGTCAATACGACTCTTGGTTCTGGAACTTGCTGTATTTCCCCTGCGTATAACTGTATCATATAGTTAGTCATTCTTTTCTCATCGTCTGAATCTTCATCCATTTGATCAATATGTAGCATAATCCTTTCATCTTTTTGGAGCCATACTTCCCTTTTCGTTTGTGCTTCTTCATTTTCCACTTCAGGATCCATAAGTTGAGATCAAGAGTTTAAGATTGAAGTGAAAGTAGAAGAGTTTTTGAGTGGAGAAGGTGTGATTTTGGAATTGAAAATGTTTGAATTTATAGGGAGAGAATCATAGCTGTTGAGATTCGACTGTTGTCTCAAACATAGACGATCGACTAGCCGAGCGGCTCAACATGAGTCGGTCATCTCAAACATAGTCGATCGACTTAACTCGCGCCTCAATGGGCAAACCCCCCAAAATACCAATTTGGCAATCCATTTTTTGGGTTTTCCCATCCCACTGCGGGGTGGTAATTGACAAATGAGCCAATATATCCATCCCATTGGCTTTTCTCTAAGTGTGAATATTCATCACACAATCGACCGATTATTTACGGATAGTATCTGCCTCGTGTTCTTTAAAATTCAATAGAGTTTAGATTGATGCAGACGCATGGTTAAAAATTAAAAATCGGTTGGACACTCGTACCTATTAAGTATTTTCAAAATAAACTTGAGAATAATGGATGATATAAAGCTTAGATGTCTTTTACAGCTGCAAAAGAATGATATGAAACTTAAATGTCTCTTACAACTGTAAATGAGCAGTGAAGAGAGATATTTCTTCGTCGTCCCCTACCGTATGCGGTCATCTAATTTATTGTTGATTACAAAGAATGAAATATTAGTGATCATCTATTTTCGATCTCTAATTCAATGACCTAAATTAACTAAAAACCAAGACATTCACATAAAATCAGTAAGATTACTGAAATACAATTAGAAAACCCCAAATGGAAATACATCAATGGGTTAAGAAGAAGGAAGAAAAATAAATAAATACAACATTGGGTTATCAATAGAACCTCCAAAATCAATAAATGAATGAATACAAACCTAATTTCTTCTCTGGTTAATGGCTTCAAAGATGGTGTTGTGAGGAAGGAGAAAACAATTAGTGCAGAGATGGTGTTGTGAAGAACAAGATCAAATTAATAGTTAATAATTAAACTTTTGTTTAAGGGGATTTTGATTTTAATCATCTCTATGTGATATGAATCCGAAATTCATGAAAACTATGTCTGGTTATGTCATACATAACGGTGTTGTTGGTTCAAATTATGATTACCAAAAATCTATCTTGGCAACACAACCACATGAATCATGTGATAAACCAATAAACCAAGAGCAATGAAATGATATAGGTTAAACATAAGAAATTAATACAAACAAATTTTAACGTGGTTCGACAATGGAGTGTCTACATCCACGGGTAATAAAAGATTTGGATGTTTTTATTGATGATTGTATGTTATAAAAAGATAAAATGCTATATGCAGCAAGTAAAATTCATCAAAAAATGATTGAACTATGAATATATTTAATTGACACAACTCCCATACCTAAACTTTTTCCTCTGATCCTTTTCCTTCTCCTAATTTTTTCGTCCCTCTTTCTTTCTTAGCGCTTGATATTTATAGTAAATATCATGGGTCCTCTTCTTTTTTTTTTTCCACCTATTAGTTCTTATCTAGACTTTGGAACGAAACTTATCCCGCATTCTTATTTGTATTTCCCGCAAGACTTGACATGCGTACTTCTTATTTCCCTTAGTTTCCCGCTTGGTGACCCACACCTCTTCTGCGGATTTTTATTCAAGTTAGTGCTTTTTGGATTTCGATGAATGTTGCAGGCTTATTATTATTACTAGAATTATGGCATATCCGACATGTGGCCATTGAAAGTGACATTATTATTTTCAGAATTTGGCATGTCCGACACGTGGCCATTGAAAGTGACTTGTCATGTTTTAGCTTCTTATGTTCCGCAACCTGCACAACTGAGACGTGTCTATCATGCATCGATGTTTGTCAGTTTTATACATTGTGTCATGCTTTCCCGCAACTTGCGCGTCTGTCATGCAACGAAGGTGTCTATTTCGTACAGTATGCCATGCTTTCCCTCAACTTGCGTGTCTGTCATGCAACAAAGGTGTCTGTTTCAGTAATTATCTAATGAGTTTTACTTCAGTGTTTCTCATTCCATCATAATCTGATATTCTTTCCATAGTATTTGAACACGTGGTGTTAGGGATTTAATACCCTCATAATTTCCCCCTTTTTCCTTTTGAATTTTACATATGGTAGAAATTTGAAAAAGGAAAAATAATTATTACTTTCCCGATTCGTACGCCTCTATAAATTTTCTTCTCACACTTAGGTTTACTTTTCTGAAAGTTTTGGCGGTTTTGAGAAAGTCACATCTTTGATAAAGTTCCTCTCTCCTCCACTTTATTTTTTCGACGGTTTCGTCAGTTTCAATCCTTTCATATTTAATGCAAATCTTGTCACATCTCTCATCTTATTCCTCGTCTTCTTTGTCCTTTTCTTCTTAAAGTTTATGTTCTTTTTCATTCTTTCTGAAACTGAAATTTTCATTGATTCCTCGTGAGTTGATTAATTGAATTTATGCTGATTAAATCGTGATTAAAGATTTCTTTCATCGGGATCAGGTCTTCTTTTCATCCTGTTATCTGATTTGATTTTGTTCTTCACTTTGTTACAGGTAATACTCCTAGCTTATTCCTGTGATTGTGTTTGAATTCTGATTTTAGGATTTGCTTGTCATCAGGGTGAATCTATCTTTTCCTATTCTCTCATATGTAGGTAAAATTCATCATGTCTGGAAAAGATGATAGTAATGTTCCTGGAGGTGCCACTCGTCATGGTGATCAACCTATAGAAAAGAAATCATCTCGCTATTTTGCGAGAAAAAAGAAAGTGGAAGATCAATCTGGTACTTCAGAAGTTCAATCTTCTGATTTGGTAGGAACTGATGATATAGCTGTTACGGCTAATAGACCAGCTTCTAAGAGTAAACATCTAAAAGAGAATTTGAGTTTTAGGTCAATGGATATTGAAGAATTTAAAGATAAACATCAACTCCAACAATTTAAAGTTTCCGTTTGCGATCTTGCTGAAGGAGATGAATTATACTTGATATGATGAAGAAATTTCAGTATAGCGCCAACAGACTATTAATAACTGGGGAAGCGCTGCATGCTGGCTTGAAGCTTCCTTTTTACAAGAGTGGGGATTCTTTCCAGTATGAGGTTCTTGCGAGCTGAAATAAATTCAGGCATGGTATGACCCGGTCTATTTCCCAATACAACGGGATTGGTGACGTGTCCTGAATGAGTGTAGTAAACGTAGTAGGGGAGAAACAAATGTCACATGCTACGTTCCCAATCCTACGGAACGTAAGCATTATACTGTAGATAATTCCTATGATATATATGCTGACGATATTTCTGTAAAGAATTACAAAAAGTGGAGCATCAGACTGGGTCGTAAAGATGGCGAAGGATTTCGTCTACTCTGGGAAATTGCTAACTCTAAGTTGAATGTCATTCCTGGGATGCAGGCTCCTTTAGGAGAAGATCCGTATTAATCATGACTTCAGGTGGTACCACACTCCTCTGATAATTGAGGGACCATGAATTTATGGGTTTGTTCAAGATAGTGTGGTCCGCAACCTTACATCACGCCTTCATTCTTACTGCCCTTGGCAGTTAAACTTCAA
This sequence comes from Papaver californicum, assembly GCA_023531435.1. Taxonomy (NCBI): domain Eukaryota; kingdom Viridiplantae; phylum Streptophyta; class Magnoliopsida; order Ranunculales; family Papaveraceae; genus Papaver; species Papaver californicum. The sequence goes on along the minus strand of JAJJMC010025232.1, from coordinate 33,294 downwards.
CGACTTTTCTTTCCCGTATGACGATGTGGTATGTAGAATTTTCTCTATTCTTATCCATCACGCCTTAAACATTATATAATTGTTTCCATTTTCATAGCCGCAAGATGAAGGGAGTTCGAAAGGTGATTCGGGTAATAAACGCAAATCCGCAGCTATAATAGAAATGGTATTGACTTATTCAAATGAATTTGTATGATTCATATGAATATAATTTAATGAGTTCTTGAGGTACATTGACAGGGTTAGAAAAAAGTTAAAGCTGCACCCCTTATTTCCATTGATAGGGAAGAAGGAGAAATCCTTGATTCACCCCGTTGTCATCCAAATTTGAGAATTGAGAATATTAGTTCTGTTGAACCTGACAAAAGTGAGGAAGAGCAGAATGTCCTGCTTCAGCTGACAGATTCGAAGCAGAATGTTGAAAATTTATCTCTTTTGAATTTTGAGCCCACAAAGCTAGTTAATGTTGTGGTGGAAACTACAGGTGTTGCGAACAGTTATTCGAACCAGGCCGCAAATCCTGAATTCTCCTACCTCACCTTCCAGTTTTCCCTTTGTTTGAAGATGATCTTCTCGTGCCTTTTGCGAATGAAGATGGTCTATCTGATAATGAGGATCTCATAATTCAGAGTGAGCCGGCAAATGCTGCGGTGGAAGCTGCTTCTACCGAGGGTAATTACAAGAGCACATCTGTCACTGATTCAGTTCATATGAATAAAGAAACCCGCACAGTGATAAGGGTAAAGGAAGAGCGGAAGATGAGAATCTTATGGATAAGGAGGAGGAGGCCTTTCGCTGGTTCATGTCCAAAGAGTTGACATCTGTCTCATGCGACTTTCAGCCAATGGAGACAGATACCTCCGCGGATGCTGATCTGCGGGAATGCATGCGGTCTGCTCCGTATGAAGTAGTGAAAGAAGCTTGGTTAAAGGACCAAGGCCATCCCGTCTGCCCTTCTTTTGACATGAACCTTCATTTCTCTCTTGCAGATACGATTGCTCTAGCGGATGGTGGAGCATACTCTTTCCCGCAACAAGCTATCTTGCAGGTATTTTTATTATTTTAATGACCTTAAATTTCATTTTATTTTCTTCTTTACTTATAACTTTAATTTCGAAAATTACAGCTTGCTCGGGGTCAGAACGTCGCATATGTGGCTTATAAATTTTTCAAAGGACAATCCATAAAGATGGAGACTCAGTTTAGGAAAGTAGAGGAGAAATTAATCAGATCAAAAGAAGATGCTGCGGACTTGAAGCGGGAAAATGATACGCTTCGTCAGCAGTTATTAGATCTCCAGAATCAAGGTTTAACGCTTTTTTCCTCATGTCATTTTTCTTACTTTATTTGCATGTTTCTGAATTGCTTTATGGGATCAGCGGGGGATTCAGACCTCATGAATAGGCTGCAACGTAGAGATAAGCGTCTGACAGAACATGTATTAAAAATCAATAAAGAAAATATGGAAATCAAGGAAAGATTCAATAACTTGGTTGATATGATGAGTCAAGACAAATCAAAGTATGAAGATCTTGAATTGAAACACCGACTTTTACATGTATATTATATCCGCAAGAAGGAAGAATATGATGCCACTCTCCTATGAATTAAAGGTTGTGTTCGTGAAGCGCGGGAACAATCAGAGAAATTGGAAGAAGAAAATCGCAAGCTCTGTGTGGAACGCAATGCGGGATTTTCTCATTCCGGGTCACTTCATAATTCACAGATTTCTTCTTATATGGCGCAACTTATTAAAGACAGAGATAATTCATCTTCATATGCTCATGCTAAAGGGAATGCACTTGCAGAAGCTCAGGCTAAAATTCGCAGCTTATCTGATATAATTCTTCTTCGTGAATGTGATATTTTCCGCTTACATAAAGAAATAGAAAGGTTTACAAACAAATCAAATTAGTTGTGGGACAATAATTCATTGAAACAAGCGGAGTTAGATCAATGTCGTCAAGATCTTCAGCATCTTATCGACAATTATCAAAAACTTTCAAGAGAATATGACTTCCATGATGATTCTAAAGATGCGATAGTTCACGAATTATAAGAGTTTGAATCCCTTGCAAGAGGTATCTTATTTTATTGGATATTTAAATTTGAATATCATTTCCGCGTTGATTAATCTGTTATTTACGCTGCAGTTTTTAAGGAAAAATTCACAGATGCGGCCTCAAGAGCTGATAGGGCTGATGAGGAGCTTGATACTGCCAATGCTAAGTTGGTGGAAGTCAAAGGACAACTGAGGCTTGTTACTATCAAAGCCAATGAGGAACAATGTCAACTTGAGCTTCTATCCTCTAAGACTAAAGAAGCGGAGGACAAATAGAAGTTGGAAACTTTGAAAGTTGAGAGCTTGACTCGTGACTTGGCTTCGGAGCAAGGGAGAAAATCTTATTTGGAGGAGCGTGTCCAAAAGTCTGTGGCCGAGGTGAATATGTGTAAGCAGGAGCTTGAAACCGCAAGAGCTAAAATTTCTTGGTTAAAAATTGAAGCTCGTGTTGGAGTTGCAAAAGCGATCAACAACACTCTAGATAAGGTTAAAGATGATGGATTCACCAAAGTTTATAGCCGCAAGGGAATCCCTAAACACCCTTCTCCTAGTGCTGATCCTCCCGTTCCTTAATATTTTCCTTCTTCTGAATTGTATTGGCAAGCTTCCTATTCGTCTCATATTATTGTACCTTCAATACAATTAACGAATATATATATACATAATCAATTTGCGTTATGAGTGTGTGAATTGAGAAACCACAAGGCGTATATTGTACCTTGGGTTACCTTTGAGGGTACAATCACATGACTAACTTCTCTCTGTCCAGGAGGAAATAAATGATGCGGTCCCTAATGAGTATCTCCTGAGATGGAGTGTACCTGATAAAATAATTAATGTCATGTTAGGAATCTCTTGATCACGAAAGATCCAATATTCACACTCATAGACATTTATATGGATTTTCTAGAGAGATTACATTTGTCATGCTTTACCCAGTATGAAGCCAAATTATTGTATGATTGCTTTATTTGTTATGGATAATATGGTTTGAGATATTGTGCGTTCCAAGGATGCCGTAAGACTTCTTCATTCATATTCCGCAAATGGTACGAGCCTTGTCCCGCAATATCTTGTATGGCATATGGTCCTCCCCATGTGGGTTCAATTTTTTTCGCTTTTTTTATCTCTTTGGTATTCAAGGATTTGTCGCAGAACATACTGCCTTTCAACAAAGTTCTGCAACTTTATTTTCTTATTATATTCTCTTGCCAGCCTTCTCTGATAATTCTCAATTTTTTGGAGCGTAACCTCTCTTCTTTATTCTAAGTCATCCAACTTCTCAAGCATTAGATCTGTGTTTAAATTCTTTTTCCACCCTTCTGTCCTTGTTGTGGGTAAAATAATTTATGTTGGAATAACTGCTTCCGCTCCATAAGTGAGAAGAAAAGGCGATTTTTCAGTGGTTTCTCTTCTCGTCGTGCGATATGCCCATAAAGTGTTATGAAGCTGTTCGCACCATCGTTTATGATGTCCATTTAGAGTCTGTTTTAGATTCATGATAGTAGTTTTATTTTTAGCTTCATCTTGTCCGTTACTTTTGGGATAAAGCGGAGTGGACTTGTCTTTTGCATATTAAATGCTTCGAAAAGCATATTAATATTTTTTTCTTGTAGTTGTTGTCCATTGTCCGAGACGATAGCTACCGGGATTTGGAATCTGAAAATTATATCTTCGAATAAAAACTTAAAAACATCTTATCTCTAATGCGAGCAAGAGCTTTGGATTCAACCCATTTAGTGAAATTATCAGTTGCTACGATCAAGTATTTTCTTTTTTGTGTGCCTTCCACTAAGGGCCCAACGATATCTACTCCCCATTTTGCAAACGTCCATGGGCTGAGTACAGAATTGAGTACCGTTGCGGGAGCTTTAATTTTTTTTGCAAAGCGTTGACATTCGAAGCACCTTCTTACCAGATTGTCCGTATTTTTGTGCATAAATATCCAGTAATACCCTTGCGTCTTTGCTTTCAGTGCGAGTGATCGTCTTCCGCTATGATTTTCCGCATCTCCATAATGAATATCTGTGAGAACACGCTGTCCTTATTTTTGTGACAAACACCAAAGTAACGGCCCCAAAAAGACCTGCGGTACAAAATTTTATCCCTCAATTGATAATTTGCAGATTTTTTTTGCACTTTTCTCGCATCCTTAGTGTCTGCGGGCAATATCCCACTTTGTAAGTGCTGATGTATCAGGAGCCTCCAATCTTCTTCAAATGATTCATTTTCTGGTTTCAGTGAAAAGTTTGCATCATCTTTAATGGCTGCATCTTCAATATCTTCATCTACTTCCTCTTCTATGTTTTCGACTGCCTATATCTTAATTGATGGCTCATAGATGCGCCCAATTTTGACTACCAATGTATTTTGATATTTTATCATTGAAGAAATGAATGCTAATGCATCAGCATGGCAGTTTTCCTCTCTGGATAAATGTCGAAAAATTATATTTGGAATTTGAGATGCCAATTTTTGAAAGAGATTCTTGTATTCTATCAAGTCTTCATCAAGCGCTTGATATTTCAACTCAACCTGCTGAATTATCAATCGTGAATCACTTGTAAGACGTATATAACTTATTCCCAACTCAATGATGAGCTGAAGGGCATGAGCCACAGCCTCATATTCTACTATATTATTTGGGTGTTCACCAAATTCAAGACGAAATGCATGCACCATCCGTTCTCTGTAGGGGTTGTAATCACAATCCCGATTCCCGCTCATTCTTTATTCCGTGCCCTATCAACAAATACTTCCCATCTGCGGGAGTTAACAGAACTCAGAATATCTTGGGAATCATCGTCTTTTATCCCCGACAAACCTTGGATTTCAAAGTCGTCATCCAGTGGTAAATCCACAAGGAAATCTGCCAAGATTTGTGATTTTTGTGCAGTTTGTATTTCAAATATGATATGGAATTGCTCCAATTGTGCATTCCATTTAGCTATTCTCCCTACCTTTCCCGTATTCTTTAGTACAGATTCTAACGGAGCTTTACTTGGTACCCACACATAGTGTGTTAGAAAATATGTGCGTAATTTTTGTGTGGCAAAAACCAGTGCTAATATCAATTGTTCAATTTTGGTGTAATTCCTTTCTGCAAGATTATGAGTTTTACTAATATAATACACTGGTTTCTCTACTTTCTCATTTGTTTGTACCAATACCGCACTTACAACATCTTCTGTTGCAGCTATGTACAAGGCCAGTACCTTTTCACGCTTCGGTTTTTGTAATGCAGGTAGTGTGGAGAGATAAGCTTTGATGTTTTGAGAGGCTTGCTCACAATTTTCATTCCATTGAAGTTTGCTTTTCTTTTTCAGTGTGTCAAAAAATGGTTTACATTTGTCTGATGATCTGGCAATGAATTTGTTAAGTGCAGCTAAACATCCATTTAATTTTTGTACTTCTTTTACATTATTTGGAGATGGCATATTAAAAATTGCTTGTATTTTTGCTGGATCAACTTCAATCCCTTTTTTTGTGACCAAGTAACCCAAGAACTTTCCAGATGTAACTCCAAAAATGCATTTATCCAGATTAACTTTTATTTTATATTTGCGTAGCGCTTCAAATATTTCTCTTAAATCTTGTAAATGATCATTTGAAAGGTTACTTTTTATTAACATATCTTCTACATAGACTTCCAAGGTGCAGCATATCCATGGTTTAATGATTGCATCTACCAGTCGCTGATAGGTTGCTCCCACATTCCTTAGTCCAAATGGCATTCTAGTATAGCAGTACAAACCATGCGGGGTAAAAAATGCAGTATGTTCTTGATCTTCTTCAGCTAAAACAATTTGATTATACCCTGAATGTCCATCCATGAAAGATAAAGCCTCATGTCCTTCAACTGTATCTACTAATTGATCAATGCTAGGAAGTGGATAACTATCTTTAGGGCATTCCTTGTTCAAATTGGTGAAGTCTATACAAATCCTTACTCCTCCATTCTTCTTTGGTACAATTACCATGTTGGATATCTAGGTTGGGTATCGCACCTCTCGAATAAATCCCGCATCCATGAGTTTCTTTAGTTCCCCTTCAACTGATAAATGATAGTCAGGCGCCACTTTGTGTATACGCTGCCGAAATGGTGTAGTGCCTGGATGTATATGTAATTCGTGAAGAACGATACTTGGATCACCGCCTGGATGATTGCTATTCTGTAAAACTGGCCCTTTCCTTAGTTTTTGGTATGCTTCCTTCCTATGGAGTGTTTTTATTTGTTTCATTCACCGATCCTCTACCCACAGTCTCAATCTGATAATGATTTATTGCCTCTTATTTTGCTTTGATTTTTCGTTCTTTCTTTCTCTCTTGCTGTTGTTGAATTCGTTCCCCATTCATGTGTGTCTCTGTGAGGATGCAAGATGTTGCAACATTTTGATCCCCCTTTCTTTCCATTTCTCCTTGTGGTGTTGAGAATCGTAAATATTGATGATAAGTTGCGGTTACTCCTTTCAACTGGTGAACCCAATGTCTGCCAATGATTGTATTATATGGGGACGGTGCCTCTACTACACTGAATTTGGTTAAAACGCTTATTGGTCCCGCCATGACTTCAAGTAAAATCTATCCTTTTGTCTTTGATGTTATCCCATTAAATCCATAAATAGTGTAACAAGAGGGTGTGAGTTGATCGTCCTTAAGTCCCATTTTTTGAAATGTGTCATAAAATAACATATTAAGTGAACTTCCCTCATCCATGAGGATCTTCTTCACATTCCATCCAGATATTGGTAAAGTGAGAACCAGCAGATCATTGTGTGTCTCAATTTCTTGATCAACTCACATGCTGAAAAAGTTAATGGGAAAGCCATCCATTCCTCCCACGTTTCTGTCATTTTTCCTGTAACTTTAAAAACTTCATCACTGTCAATTCTTTTACGCAACTTCTTATCAATTACTGCGTTCATAGATATTTGATTTGACTCTGTGTAGGAAATCGCATTGATGGTTTGGTTATTTTCCGGAATATTTACAGTCTTCCCTGTGTTCAGCCTTGGTGGAGGATCGGGTAAATAAATGAATTCCTTAAGTTCTCCCGCATCAATTAACTTTTGGACTTGCAATTTTAAATTTTTGCATCTATTTGTGGGATGACCATAAAACCAATGATATCCACAATAATCTTTAGAACTTTCTGTATGTGGTGGTTCCCTTCCCTTCGACCATGGCCATTCAAAATCTTGTATGTTTCTAATTGTATTTAAAATTTATGAATACGAGGTGTTGAGCTTAGTAAAAACTCGATCCTCAAATTGTTGGTTGATCATTCTTTCTTCATCCGCTCTACCTAGCTTAAATTCATTATATAGATTTTCACCTGCAACTCGTTTTCCGGAATTTGTTGCCGGTTCCACAAAATTTGTTCTGTTTGCAACTCTCTGATTTTGAGAAACTGCTTTTGGATTCTGTTTTTGTATATTTTGTAAACTTGCATATATCTCGATAATTACCCTTAGATCCCCTTCAGTTTTTGGATCCTCTCCATAAATATCTACGAAAGGCGGGCTCGTGCGGTTTGATATTCCTTATTTGTAACAATTAATAAAGATTTCTGGACTAACATTACCTATTGCTTGACAAATTGCATGCCATCGATCTGTGTAATCTCGGATAGTTTCATATGTCCAAGGCGCAAGGGCAAATAATTTATCCATTCCAGTATTTGCGGGTTTGTTGTACATGTACGTCTCCAAGAATTTCAGGTCAATTGTGTATATGAATGTATTGTTCCTCTGGTAGATTGTCGTACCATGTTAATACAGATCCTTTCAAACTAGAGGGAAAATATCGGCACATGATAACATCGTTTTGCTCCCATCGGGTCATATTACGGTTATAATATTTTAAATGAGCTGCGGGATCCTTTGTTCCATCGTAACATTCAAAGATGGGGAGAGTGCATTTGTGCGGGATGGATGCAAGCGCAAGGTGCGGTGCCAATGGCGTTCTACTGGCCTCTTTTAATATTTCCTCAAGACGTCCTCCCTCTTGTTTGTTTTTCAAGGTCTTTATTTCCTCTCTTATTTCTCCCAAATCCTCGAAATATTTGTTCCACATGTTGTTCTGCGGTTCTGAGTCATCAATATCTGGCTTATCGGGTTCATACCGCTGACTAGACCTGTTTTGTTTTGGATGAACATATGTATCATCTGCCGGTTCAACTATATCACCCTTTGATCTCTATTGATCCTCATTTTGCTTTCTGGAGATCTTTTTGAACTTACTTCCTGCCCCTGTAACCTTGTAACAGATGCTTCCGCATCCTGTCGGGCTTTATGCCTGAGATTCTGATTTTCTTGCGTTAGAAGAGCAATTGTTTCTGCATAAGTCTTTTGAGCCTTACGCATTTCATTCAATTCTTCGAATAATTGATTGATGGGATTAGGCCTGTTTTGTGGTGCTTCTACATGTGGTTTTTGCATTGTTCTGTTGCTATCAATTGATTGGTTAATTGGGATGTTTGGTTATAACATTTCATCTTACAATCTCTGTAATTGCTCTACTCCGTTTGCCTTTTGTAATTAATTCCTTGTTTTGTTTATTTATAACGGAATAGTATTCACAACTTCAGTATCTTTGTTTCTATTTTCTATTGTCCGATCCAAGGGTTGCGGTCCTTGGGACTCTTCTACGATTTCTCTTTCTGGTTGATGGAGATTTTTTCTTCCAGTCCCCATTGTTTAATTACCCAAATTTCTTACATCGACTTCTTGTTCATGTAAGGTTTTGTTTGCGGCTGTCTCCATTTATTTAATTTCTCTTGGGTTATTATAGTGACTTCTTTGCTCAATCTAGTGTTGTTTTAGAAATTTCTTTATTGATGTTCTAATAAAAGTTCAAATAATGAGATAAGTGCTTCATAAAATTTTAACGTCCGCAATATATTTATATATATATGAAATAATTTGATTGATAGAAAAAATCTAGCTTTAATTAAAATTTGATATATCACATAAAAGTTAGACAAATTTCCAATATAAATCAGGTTTCAAAGGTTCATCAAATCATTTTTTGCAAACAAGTTGAAAGCAAGTTTAGAAGTTCAGTCCAAAACTAATTTCTCTTTTTTTGACGAGAATCATAACTAGGAAGCTGCAAAAACATTCTTAATTTATACAATCAATTGACACAACATCTTATGCAGCTAAATATGGTTGAATTACAGAACCAGAAATTCTCCGATTTCAAACCAAATTCTTTTTGCAAAATTGTTGAATTCATAGTACTTTGGAGGAAATATATGAGCAAATTCTTTCAAACACATGGTTAAGAAAACATCCGAAATAATCAAAGTATTAATTTAAAAGAGAGGTAACAATTAAAAAGGTGTTGTGTATGAACATAACAGTTAAATCGAAATAGACATCAATTGAAAAGTTCGGAGAGAAACTATATGCAAAATTTTGAAATATCAATTGAAGAGAAAAGAACCCCTAATTAGAGATGTAGGAAAAACAAATTCAAAATTTTAAAGATGAAGATTTGGACATAAATTCTTTTACCTTTCCCTGTTTCTAGCGCCAAATTGTGATTACCAAAAATCTATCTTGGCAACACAACCACATGAATCATGTGATAAACCAATAAACCAAGAGGAATGAAATGATATAGGTTAAACATAAGAAATTAATACAAACAAATTTTAACGTGGTTCGACAATGGAGTGTCTACATCCACAGGTAATAAAAGATTTGGATGTTTTTATTGATGATTGTATGTTACAAAAAGATAAAATGCTATATGCAGCAAGTAAAATTCATCAAAAAATGATTGAACTACGAATATATTTAATTGACACAACTCCCATACCTAAACTTTTTCCTCTGATCCTTTTCCTTCTCCCAAATTTTTCGTCCCCAGTTTCTGTCTTGGAGCTTGATATTTATAGTAAATATCATGGGTCCCCTTCTTCTTTCTTTCCACCCATTAGTTCTTATCCATACTTTGGAACAAAACTTATCTCGCATTCTTATTTGTAGTTCCCGCAAGACTTGACATGCGTACTTCTTATTTTTCTTAGTTTCCCGCTTGGTGACCCGCACCTCTTCTGCGAATTTGAATTCAAGTTGGATTTCGATGAATGTTGCAGTCTTATTATTATTATTATTAGAATTATGGCATGTCCGACATGTGGCCATTGAAAGTGACATTATTATTTTCAGAATTTGGCATGTCCGACACGTGGCCATTGAAAGTGACTTGTCATGTTTTAGTTTCTTCTGTTCCGCAACCTGCACAACTGAGACATGTCTTTCATGCATCGATGTTTGTCAGTTCTATACATTGTTTCATGCTTTCCCGCAACTTGCGCGTCTGTCATGCTACGAAGGTGTCTATTTCGTACAGTGTGTCATGCTTTCCCACAACTTGCGTGTCTGTCATGCAACAAAGGTGCCTGTTTCAGTACTTATCTAATGAGTTTTTCTTTAGTGTTTCTCGTTCCATCATAATCTGATATTATTTCCATAGTATTTGAACACGTGGTGTTAGGGATTTAATACCCTCACACAAATCTTAGTTATTGCTGAAAAATAAGGTGAAGTTTGATGTGGCAACGGTGAATCGGTTCGATATTTATGGCAATACAAACTCAGTCGATCTGACCAAGACTTGAGACGTAGATAATTAACATACTCACTGAAATGAGAATACGAGAGAGAGCAAAAAGAACACCACCAAATCTATTCCTAAATTTTGTAGCCCCAATCTCAACTGTATCACTCACTTTCCAATGGTGTATTACTTATAATTTATTTCACCCGGTGAACCACCAGTTAAATCACTGGTTGAACCAGTTAACACTGACCCAGTAACTTTACTGGTTTAATATCCGTCTGTTTTTTTTTTCCTTGGAAAGCCACTAAGTTATATATTAATTAAAATAACATTTGCATGGATACATTCACCTATTACAAAAGGAATTATAAACATTAAAATACCGATCAACATACTCGATTGAAAATCAAGAACATGATTTTTTACGGTTATTAAACCGAAGATTACATTGATTAAAAAGTAAATAACATCAATCTCCAACAAGAAGTTTTTTCTCCTCCGACCATACTTCCTTTCACTTCATCCATTACAAGCTCCAAACCAAGTGATAAATCTATCAAGATATTGAGAACACATTTAACAGAGAAAATGATGTCCCCTGATTGATCCAGTGCCCTCCGGGGAGGCCTCCATGACAGAGAAATTAAGCGTAACGTAATCAAGCCAATCTTCTCAACATAAAATAGGCAAATCTATGACTTTTTCAAGTCACAGACACAATTTTTTTTTAAAATCAAGGTCGAAGGACCCGAACACTGAAAGGTTAAGAAAAAAAGAAGGATTTCTTTCAAGAAAGGGTAGAGGGGGTAAGATTTATGGAAACAAAAGTGCAAATCTGCAAATCAGAAATCTAAAGAGCTCAAAGAAGGGTTAAGACTAAAATAAAGAGGAAAAGAAAGGGTTTAATTAGGGGATGCACTTTGGAGACGCGATTAGGGGAGATAACATTACATAATAATCAAAATTTGGATTCACTTAAAGGATTCAGGAACAACTATTTCTAACTCAGAATAAAGCTTCCAATACCAAAATAGGAAGCATCACATGCTCCGACAATCACAAGATAAAATAAATCCCTTTTTAGTGGATAGAGAGGATAAATTAGGATTAAATCAGACCAAAAAGGAATGGAAAAATCTACGGGGTTAAGAAAGAAAAATTATATTTTGCAATAGTACTAGAAGAAAAGATAATTGAAAAAAGGAGTTTTGAAATATAAGAAGTTTTAAAAAAGGGAGCCAACATCTTTGAGAAGATAAAGATGAGTTTCAAAATACAAAATTTTTAGAAAAACAGTTTTTATTTAAGATCGAAGATCACTTCTTATAACAAAGAAGAATTTTGAAAACAAAAGAAAAAACAAAATTTAGGCGGACCAAAAAGAAAAAACCAAGATTTAGAGAAACAAAAGAACAAACATCAAAGACCCCGTAATATCCTTTCCTAATACCTCTTATTCCCGAAATAAAAATGAGGTAAAAACTTTCTTACGTCAAAGAGAAAAGATAAAAAGATTAGTAATAAAAACGCCACAACAAATAAATTAAAAAAAATCATTATAAATCTCTGTCCTAATCCCCATATCATGTTTCCGATTTAGCCCCCCGATAAACTTCGATGGGTTTATTCAGAAGCCACCGTCTAAACTAGTTTTTTTTTTTTCTTTTCGGGTTTAACTATTTTTTTTCGGATCGTAAAATATAGGTAATAACTAATAACTAATGACCGGGATATTTTATTAATTTAGCGAGATATTATTATATCGATAAATTAATAATTTATTAATGTAAAGAGGTTTTACGTATTACCTTTAAATTTCCAAGTCCAATGTACTAGTTACAATGTATATTAGTTAGAGATGAAAAATAAATTACAAAAAAAAGTTCCAAGGCACATTTTATGAATGTACATTCACAAATTAATTGAATTTGTCAAGTTCATTGTTTTTGAATAAGTAAAAAGTTAGTTCATGGTACCAAAAAGTTAGTCCATGGTACCAACGCAGTACATTAAACATGGTTAGAAATTGATCACTATAAATTGTCCATTGAAAATTTTTAAAATCACATCAACTATGGCTCCTAAACTAAAAGGTGTTCAAAAATCAACAATGACCGATCAACAACGAAAATTGTTATGCGAGTATAAGAGAGATCACCAAGGATGCACTCAACAAGATTTGGTGCAGTGGGTTGACAAAACTTTCAATTTGAAAGTTAGTCAAGGAACAATATCAAACACTCTCAAGCGATCATCAGAGTTCCTATCAGCTGACTTTGACAAAGGTGGATCTTCCAAGTGTCACAAACCAGCCATGTACCCGGACATGGAGAAAGTTGTTTATGAATGGTTTCTCCAACATCAAGAGCGTGTGAATATAACAGGAGAGCTAATCATAGAGAAGGCGGTTGAGGCGCTGAAGCTTTTGTATCCACAGGATTCAGAGCATAAACTTTCACAAGGATGGCTTGAGAAATTTAAGTTAAGGCATGGTATCAAATCATATCACCGTTTCGGAGAAAGTGGCTCAGTCGACACACATGACATGGAGAAGAAATTGGAGTCTATAAGGGAAAAAATTGATCAATTTCCTATGAAAGATGTTTTTAATATGGATGAAACTGGTTTGTTTTACAGGTTACAAGCTGACCATTCACTTGCAACAAAACAACTTGAAGGTAGGAAACAGGACAAGGAAAGACTTACAATTGTTATTTGTTGCAATGAGGATGGCTCGAAAAAAATTCCTCTATGGATCATTGGTAAGTATGCAAAGCCATGTTGTTTTAAGAATATCAACGTGAATAGCCTAGATTGTGAATACCGTGCCAACAAAAGAGCATGGATGACTGGGTTGCTTTTCGAAGAATATGTTCGTTGGCTGGATGAAAAATGCACGGTCGAAAAATTCTCCTGGTAGTGGATAATTGTCCAGCCCATTCAAATAATATCCAAGGGTTGCAAAACATTGAGTTGTTTTTTCTACCGCCAAACATGACTTCAAAAATTCAACCATGTGATGCTGGGATAATTAGAGCCTTTAAAATGTACTACCGTAAAAAGTTTTACCGTAAGATTTTGGAAGGTTATGAGTTGGACATTTCTTCGCCGGAAAAGATTAATGTTTTAGATGCTATCAATTTGGCCGTCTCAGCTTGGAGAAATGTGCAACAAGAGGCCATAGCAAATTACTTTCGACACTGTAAAATTCGTTCGGCGAATCCAACCGGCTCAAGTGATTTAAACGATGTAAATTCTGGGGAAGACATTCGTGAGCTCGAGAACTTGATTACAGGTATGCATTATCGGCACAAAATGGATGTGAATCACTTGCTAGATTATCCTGGTGAAAATAATGAATGTTACGAGGTTCAAAGCATTGAAGAAATTGTGGCGGATACCATTCAAAATCCGGTCGATGACGAAGTTGAGGATGATTCAATAGCTTTGGAACCGGTCACTCGGAAAGAAGCATTGCAAGCGGCAACAACTCTTCACAACTTTTTGTTGCAATACGAGAAGACAATGCCCCAACTCTTAAGTGCAATGAGGAGATTTAAAGATGAATTCAATATAGATTTGAAGTTCAACAAAAAACAAATGACTATAGATTCATTTTTTACTAGACAATCTTAGAATTTGGAATCTTTTAGTAATTATTAATTTATAGTTTCATTGGGACCAATATATATACACTGGGATTTCAAAAAAGTTATTATCTTATTATTTTATCGATTGGGATCCAATTTTATACTGGTCCCAAGTTGGGACTGGACAAATTATTAATTTTATCGAGGTTATTAATTTATCGAGTATTAATTTATAGAGGTTTTACTGTATCACCATTCACTTTTTCCTCTTTCGTTTTGGGCGAGATTGTCTTTCTCCTCTTTGGGTCTGGACCACGTGTAACTCGACAAACTTCAATGACTTGTTTTTGTGAGTACGGAACTTCCTTGATAGACCTAGGCCTCCTTGTTTGCATTAAAACCAGAAGCATTGAATACTTGTATAACTGGATTACTCTCATTAGTCTTTCATCCACAATATTTGATATTTAGTTAGGTACCACACCAATCCATGAATGTTCTTAAAATATATATATTTGTCGGAAATTAGTTTCTTGTTTTATTGTGTTTGAAAATCATTTTATCTTTTTTTTATTAATGATATTTTGTCATCTAATGTAAGATAAAACAGTTTTTAATACTAGAGAGCCCATACCAAACTTTTAAGGGGCATGTTCGAAGAGCGGAACCAAAACTGTAGGAATGGATGGGAGGTAATTATAGACAAATAAATGCTAAAATGAAAATCAGTTGGGCTGGGATGGGAAACATCCCACCCATACCATAGGTTGTCTTCGCCTCTGGTTTAGGCGAAACACCATAAATAAATTCGTGTGTTTGTATAATTTTATTTATTTTAATCCTTATAGAAAAATATATTATTGATGGTCAATATTAGAACTAGCCGATAAAATAACTGTATAAATATATTTCATTTGGTAAAAGTTAACCTTTATAGATTCCTCGATACATAATTATCAGTTATAGCGTCGTAATTAATGTTATTGCTTGTTATATTGACCTCAGTAGATAAAGTCATAGTTGGAGAGGTTGACACTGTGAACGCAGTGGAATAAAGGATCACAAAGGACGTGAATAGGAATTTGAACCAAACATAATATAGTATATGCGCGAGAAATAATAATTAAGACAATAAATAAACCAAACACACAACCATAACACAAGGTATACACAGTTCATCTTTGCAGGCTGCATTCCGGTCGAAATACACAAGAATTTTTTTCATTTTATTCATACACAACCCACGTGAGACAACCCAACGCAATAGTTAACAAGATATTTTTTTAACTCTCTAATCCATTCATCAAACTAGCCTCATATTTTCCCTTCCACAACTTATTTATGGTTGCTAGTAACATGGGAGAAACATGGAACCATTCTAGAAATTTGGTTTAGGGGAATTCATTAAACCCTAAGCATTATAACACCAAAATCTTCTTTCTACAAGTTTTTCTTTCACACTGATATTGACCCTCAGTGTAACATTCGACCCTCCCTAACAAATGAGTCTAAAAACTTAAGAACAAGGTTTTATTACTCTTCCAAGATGGATTTTTCCCATACCAAACTTAATCACTATGTATTAGTCTCATAGGAATAAGAAACTGGCCCCATAAACTCTTTGCTAACTGGATTAAGAAACCTATCTCAATGTGAAAACAGAAAAAAAATAAATATAAAACCCAATGTTTTCCTTAGAATTGCTTAGTCATCTAATATTCATTATGTCATTATCTACCGAAGGTAAGATTTGATCAACTTTAACTTTGTAAAACTACTTTGTATAAAAAAATAAATTGTAACCGGAATTGCTAATAAAATCTTGTATGAAAAAAGAAAAGAAGAGTAAAAACACAATGGAAATGGGAAGATACATTATATGTTGGAATCAAATTCAAATATTCAATTGATAAAGAATTACCCGGTTGCTTTGAGTCGTCCAAAAAAATAATTGTGAAAGCATTTACCATTGTGAATTGTGAACCTGAATTCAATTGTGTATTTTGACATTTATTATGAAAGTTGAAAACTAAATTGTTAGGCCAATACTTTGGAAATAAAATTTTTATTATTAAGATTTTGTTGAGCTAAATTGTTAGAAAGTCGGGCTTGCTAATGAGAATTTTCAGGCTGAACACAAACACAATAGTTATAAAAGAAAATAACAGTTTGGGAGCCTTTGTTATCGGGGGCTCTAGCCGGCTGTCCAGTGGCCTATGCCCTTTGATACGGGAAACAATATTTTTATAAGTATGTTTGGTATAAAATGAATCTTTAATTAGGGAATACCTTCACAAATTAGGGGATACTTAAAAAAAAATATTATAAAACAATTTAAAAACCCCCTTATTCAAATAATTTTAGAGAATACTATCCAAAACAGTCGACATAACCGATATTTTCTAATGTTAATTAGATTATTGTTAATTAGTTTGAGCTAATTACCTCTTGAAGCAAATTCTAGAAACAAATTATATAATTGCTTATGATGATTCTCATTATCATCTATGCTTAATCAATCAAAAACAAAAAAAAATCTCCAAATTAATTTAGGAATCTTAGATTAAACCAGTAAATAAAATCAATTAAGAACTTAATTAATCAACTAAACATTATCACGATGCCTATCATTATCATGTTGGATTATAGACATGTAATGGTCGGAAGCTTTCTATTGATTTCCCATAAATTACATTTTTCCACAAGCTTTCTATTGAATTTCATATCTACATAATTAAATCAATCTTCTTTCCCTAACAACACCAAAAACATTGAATTAAGAAGACGATTAACTGTCATCATTACGTTCATAACCAAAGCAATACCGACTGTAAAAGTCGGCATTGTATTCATACTTCGAGTAGTACCGACTTCTGCAATCGGTATTGCATTCAATAATCGAGCAATGCCGACTGTTATGAAAGAAAAGAAAAAACAAAGAGAAAAGAGGAGTCGGCAGTTGGGAAGAAGATGGGATACTTGAATTAGGTTTTTAGTGTTTTCTTATATAGGATAAAGTACCCCTTAGCCTATATTATGCCCCATAAAACCGTTAGTATCCCCCAATTTATGGAGGTATCCCCCAAATATGGGTTCTATAAAATCTGTTAAACTCAAAATGTCTGACTTATATTTATTTATTTTTTGAAGCATTATAAATTGACATCTTATTATGGAATTATTGATGTTTATTTCAGATAATAGGAAAAAAAATATTGTCCATCACATGACTTAATATGTGACATTATTTTGTAGGAAAAAATAGGTCCAAAATAAAACCCAAAAAAGTTTAAATAATGAAGAACTATTTATTGGGGGTTGCCGATTATAATCGTAGCCTGATGAGGTTAAATCCATTTAGAATAGTCTGATAAGGGGAGTCCTAACAGTTCAAAAAAAATATACCCATTATATTTTATTTTTATTATTTTATAGTTTTTTATTCTATTGATAATGCAATAGTTCGGCATGGTCAGAAATTTCACACCATGTCAACTGTGATACTTATAGTGGCCTTCAAAATCTTTGAATAAAAATGCCAAAAAGTCGGTTATTGATACCCAAACATCTCAGGCCCAATTAAGGGGCCATAGACCACTCAAGCCAAGCCCACGTTCGAGATGGGAATCGGGGATTTGGTGAAATGAAATACCCATGGAAAAGAGAAGAATTAAAGAGTTAAGAGCAACCACAATGGATCGACTATACCAAACGACCAAAGACTAAAATTTATAGTCTTTGGTCTGGCCCAAGAACAGCCGTGTATAGTCGGGCGGTGTTCTAGCGATGCGTCTGGTGTTGGGCAGTGTCCCAGCGATGTGCTTGGAAAGACGGGCGAAATCCTAGGATAACGCTTGCGCGAGACGGAATCCTAACGTAACGCTCGATGTGGGGCGGAATCCTAACGTAACGCCTGGTAGTGGACGGTATTCTAGGACCACGCCCAAGAGACGGACGGTGTCCCAGAATCACGCCTGATGGGGCGAAGTGCTAGCAACACGCCTGAAGAAGGTGTACATGTGCGAACTTACCGTGTGGGATGAATGGAACGGGCGGTGTCCTAGCGCCCCGCCTGGGATTCCAAGCGAGTTTCTAGAAGCCCGCCCCATTCTCATTTCCTTCTTCTTCATCCGAACCCTATTTTTTTCTCCTGAACCCTTTGTTTTTCAACACCAAACCCTCTTCCGCCTCCCCTCTTGAACCTTAATATTCCCAAAGATCCGCCTACGTTTTTGAGACTC
The DNA here is from genome assembly GCA_023531435.1 of Papaver californicum. Lineage (NCBI taxonomy): Eukaryota > Viridiplantae > Streptophyta > Magnoliopsida > Ranunculales > Papaveraceae > Papaver > Papaver californicum. Next base: position 14,827 of record JAJJMC010025232.1, on the reverse strand, counting down.
CGCTCAAGCTTTTCTCAAACATCCAAGCGTAATCAAGTAATTTCTTTTGTTTTTTGTAAATTATATAAGTTTTTTAAATTAAATTTATAGTATATTTTATTATTAGGTTTTGTTAGTTAAATTGGTTATATATGTTGAATGATTAAACATGTGATTATGAAATTGAGATATTTATATTTTATTAGAAATTGTAATTATGGAATAGGGATAATTTTGAGGGTTTATGAATGTTGTAAATTGGGTACAAAAAATTGATGATAATTTGTTGAATTGAAGATAGAATTGATTAAGTTGTTGTTTAATTTGAGTTGGGTGATGGTTAACTTTTTGATGAATTGACTAGATTTTCTTGAAAATTTGGGAATTTGGAATGTTTATGTTTTAAAACCTATGTCTATGGAAGTATATAATTGTGGAATTTTGATGATATTTGGTACAATTGGGGCATTGATATTGAAGTATTTTTTTAATGATGAATTTTGTTCAAGAATGTTTGATTTTTGTATGTTGGTAAATATGATTATGTAACTAGATAATTACTTTTGTAATTATGAAATTATTATGTTTTTCCTTGATTTATTGATTATTGTAGATTTTTATCTTTCTGCATTGTGGGGTTACTTTTGATTTTCAATGTTGTATGAATTGTTTGCCCATATGTCGAGCAGTTTGACGTACAGATTCTTTGGCCGAAAGAAGAGGGCCAAGAAGACTAAAATCGTCGAGGATTCAAATGAAGACCGTATTATTGAAGAAACGGTAGAAGTTCCCGGGTTGGAACACCATACAGTTGTGGAAGATACTGAGGGTCACGCCTCCACCAATATAACGTATTCAAGCGACGCCAAATTCAAGTTTTCACATCGTGGTTCCCTCAAATCGGTCCTTCAGACCTACCAAGGTATTGTTAAACATAGCCCTAGGGTCAAATATATTATTGAAAAGGGAGGATGGGACCCATTACTTACCGTAGATGTAGTAGATTCATCGCATGCACTTATTGACTATATTGTTGAACGCTTTTGGGATACGACAAACACTTTTCACTTCTCGTTTGGTGAGCTTGGGTTCACACCCCTTGATTGAGTAATGTTTACATGAATTAGTATTGGTATTGGTAGTTGTGTTCTGTATGACTCAAGGAAGTTCCAATTTGAATATGTCCGGGAGCATATTTTTCCTGACCTTAAAGATAATGCGGTTTGTAAAAGAGAAGGTATTCCCTACCAGTGGGTTTCAGATGCAATTACGGTTCAATTTTTATGCACATATTTTGATCCACAAATATTGGTTGCGGCTAACGATGATAGTAGACTTGCTGATAGAGTGGCCAGAGCATTTTATATGTATGTTTTGGGTGAGTTCTTCTTTTCAAATGCAAAAACCTATATTGATGCTGGATGGTTAGCTGATTTCGAGGATCTAAATGTAGTTAACGAATATGACTGGGGTACTCCTGCATTTTCTAAATTGTATTCCGGTCTCGCCGCATCTGGCAGGGGACAAAAGTCATTGGCCGGACCCTTCCAAATTTTGGAGGTAAATTTGTTAGTGTTATTTATAATTCTTTTAAATTATTTTTTTTTGTTGCTCAGCTATTTGTTCCATTGGTTGTCATGACATTCTAGTTTTGGGGGTACGAATATCTGGGCATTTGTCGGCCGAAGAACCCTTCGCCTGAAAGTGAAAATGAGTAGCCTAGATGTCTTCGGTGGACGGGAAGCCGGAGGGAGAGTATTGACATTGTTCGTTCAAGGACTTCTCTGAATCATTTGTCTGTAGACGATGTGACCTGGCAACCGTGGGAAGCTGCGATCGTGGTCCTGGAATCTGAAATTGGACGGATAGCTGTAGAGCTCTCAGGGAAAAGGGCAATATTCTCTTGGCTAGGCACCGTGAGTTTATAATTTATTTCCATTGGAATGTTTTTATTTTCTTTGCATTTCGGTTTACTGATTGTTTATTTGTTTATTGTAATTTTCTTGGATAAAGAATAACATGTATCTCGGAGATCGGTGTTGGAGGCAGAACAATCCAAGATGGAGCGTTCCTAGCAACCCGCCTAGTTGTATTTCCAACTTCAGCAACGACGTGGTTGAGGAGATGAGCGAAAACTGTCTGGTCCCTGCGAGTGAGTTATTATGTGTCGTTAACTATGATCTGTATATGGAGTATCGGCGACACGTGACTAACCTGTATAAATATGCCATGAAAGTCGATTGGGAGGTTGAAACGTACGGTTATGCTGGTGACCGTATTAAACACAACATCCAACGTCGTTGTGAACATGTACCCATTCCTCCCCCACAACAGCTACCATACGTAAGTATACAACAAAACACTGTAAATTTGATTTTAGTATACAATGATGGTTCAGAATTTGATTTCATTTTTTCATCGCAGGTCGCGGCGTATTTCAAGAATTGTCTGATTTTACCCACGAGTTTCGTGAATTTACGTTAAATGAAACTAAGATGAGGATGGACTTTTTCATTGCAAAAGATACAGAAATACAGGGTCTACGAAATAAAAACATCATGTTGAACTCACAGCTTGCCCATTTTCGTCAACAACAACCACCCATTGGGTTTGGCACGTATGCTAAGAATATGCCACCACCGATGTGGAACACCATGGGTCAGGGATCTTCATCAACAATGCAATCAAATAACTATAATTCCAGATCATCTTTGCCTCCATTTATGCCCCGCGCTTGGCGTCCGAGAATCAAGATACGGAAGAGTAGTAATTCATTCTCATTGAATTGTTAGTTGAACATAAAACTTTTTCTTTTCTAATATTTGAGTTGTCTTTTCAATTTATTTTTCTTACATTTATAATCGTTTATTTTATCCTTTAGTTTTGTATTGTCAATTCAAAACTCCGAAAAAAAATTCCTTTGTCGTTTTTGTCATTTGGTATTGTCTTGTCAACCGACATTTCATATCTCTGATGCATCT
>JAJJMC010025232.1:0-11857 GCA_023531435.1 Papaver californicum | reverse complement strand
ACCCCACTTGCCTCAACTCTGTTTTTGCATTAAAATACCAACCGTGTATTGTCAATTCAAAACGCTGATTTTTTTTTCAGTTGTCGTTTTGGTCATTTGGTATTGTCTTGTCAACCTACATTTCATATCTCTGATTCGTCTGTCCACCCCACTTGCCTCAACTCTGTTTTTGTAATAAAATACCAACCGTGTATTGTCAATTCAAAACTCAAAATCTTATCTTAATTTTCCTATAAATTGAACATTCGATTCTCCAATTATATAAACCCAAAGTACAAACATCAAAAAGCAAATGGCATACTATCAACATAACAATCAGTACTATGGTTCTTGTTCTTCTATTACTCCTCATTCTTCTTCTTCTTCTTCTTCTTCTTCTTCTTCTTCTTCTTCTTCATCGTGTGATGATGATAACAATAGTCTGTACTCATCAGACGAAGGTTTACTTGCATTGAGCCAAAATAATGAAGCAGTCACTGCGGGATTGATCGCTTCAAGTATGAACTGGCCTCAAACTCGTATCAAAATACCAAGAGAACGTGATGACGGTGCAAAACTTCTATGGAAAGATTACTTTTGCAGAAACCCGACGTTTCCTCCTCATGTATTTCATAGAAGATTCAGAATGCGGCGATAATTATTCAACCGTATATTGGGAGATGTCGTAGCTGTAAATAAGTATTTTGTTCAAAAAAGAGATGCTTGTGGTGTTCTTGGATTAACCCCTCAGCAAAAAATTACTGCAACAATACGAATGTTAGCTTACAGATATACGGCAGATGCAATAGATGAGTATTTACGGATCGGAGAAACCACAGTTTTGGAAGCAACTCGTAGGTTTTGTAAGACGATAGTGCATCTGTACAAGAAAGAATATTTACGAACACCAACTAAGCGTGATGTTGAACTGCTTCTTGCTGAGAACAAGGAAAGGGGCTTTCCGGGGATGCTGGGTATTGTTGATTGCATGCACTGGAAATGGGATAAATTCCCATCGGCTGAATCAGGTGCTTACACTGCGTACAAATGTAGTGAAAGTATTATCCTGGAGGCAGTGGTGTCATATGATCTGTCATTTTGGCATGCATTTTTTGGTATGTATGGTTCTAAGAATGATATAAATGTGATGAACCGTTCATATATTTTTAAAAAGCTTATCAACGGGAAAGCACCGACTGTGAACCTTGTTGTCAACGGATATCAGTACGATATGGGGTATTATCTTGGTGATGGAATATACCTGGATATAGCTTCTATTAACATGTCGATTAAACATCCAGACTCGGCGAAGAAACAAAAATTTTCTGCTAGGCAAGAGGGTTGCCGAAAAGATGTAGAACGAGCCTTCGGCGTACTGCAAAATCAATTTGCAATCATCAAGCAACCAACACGAATGTGGAATCCTGACGTACTAGCATATATAATGAAGACTGTAATCATTTTACATAATATTATAGTGGAGGATGAACGTTTACCCGGTGATTGGCCGCATGAGTATGATCAACGCAGCCACGGTGCACCGGTAAATATTTCTAGATACAACACAAGTGATTTTTCGAGAATGGGAAAGGACCAATGCCGACGTGCAGTATTCGACAAAGATACTCATATTCATTTACGAAATGACTTGATCGAACACTTATGGTCAGATTTTGGTGAGGATTAAAAATTTACAAATCCTATGGATAGGTTTTGTGGGTAAATCTCTAGTAAACCCGCCCGAGACACAACTCGACCGCTAGGGGCACCTAGGGTTTTAAAGGCTTGATGTACATGCTAAGTGTAGCCGCGATGCCTGCGAAAGAGAGTTTAGCTCTACTTATTAGCTCATGTTATTTTTTTTATGAAAGAATTCATGAACAATTATGTATTTAGAGAGAATTCATGCTAAGTAGTAAGTTTTTGAAAATACTAGCCGTTAAGTCTCTCTCTTTGTAAGGAAAAATGGGTTGTGCAATTATTTACAATGAAAGTACAATCAACGACTAGTTTTTGAAATTATCCTATAAATACATCTGTTTTCTCTACCAAATACAATACACACCTAGTTTCATACACTCTACAAATTTCATTTAATCATCTCCTCTTTGTAATTCACTTCATAACTCTACCTACAAACATGGCAACATTTGATTCAACTGAAGATTTGGTTATGACCAAAACATGGCATAACGAAACCCTATGTGAAGATGTCATAGCTGGAAGGGTTGAACCTGAAACATTTTGGGGGAGGATCTACATCCAATATGCTCGAGAATATGTAAATCAAAAGCAAAGATCTCTTGAACAAATTCATGATAGATACCAACTTATCCGAATAGGGATAGCTGATTATATAGCTATACAACAACGGATCTTTAACCCCAACCATTTATGCTTGTCGATCCAACAATTTGTAAGTATCTTTTACTTAACCTAAGTTGTTTGGTCTTCCAATAACAACATAGTAAACTTGATGAATCATGTTTTTTTTTCTTATGCTTGTGTAGGAGGAACTCGCAAAAATGCACTACTATCAGGAAAAAGGAGAAGAGTTCACATTTGTAGAAAGCTACGAGTTCATTAAGTCCAAACTGTAATCGGAAGTAACTTCTAACTTTATCCACCGATTTTGAGAATTTTTTTAACTTTTGTCAGAGTTTGGTTGTAATCGGTAGCTCATTTATTATCAATATATTTTAATAGATGGCCACATTTCATTTGTTAATTAATTTTGTAAAACAGTTGAACGTAAAATCATTTCATTAAATCGAAAAGGCATACATCGCGTAACATTAAAGGAGATGAAATATAATAAATCAATAGATTACACATAAACACTTAAGCAAACCTATTATCAAACCTTCAACGGGTCGTATGACGCCTGGGACGACGTTCTTCACATCTTCGGAGAATAATCAACACAAAAAGATTGTATTCTTCCATCACCCTTAGGATCTCGAAATGAGGTTGGTACCTGAAATATGAACGTTTTCATCTTCGCCATTCCTCCAAAGATCTGGCAACAACTTCATCATCAGTTTCATTCCTAATTCTTCTTTCATTCTCCTTAGCGGTTAAAGAAGAAAATTCTAGTACTGCCCTTATGATTTCCATATATCGACAAAATATCCATGCTCTGTTCCGGTTATTGGGGTTACCGGTTTCATTAAAAAAGTTAGCATGAATATCTTCTAACCATTGCGTGCTCATTAAACCATTCATCCGACTTTCATGACCCTTTGCTGGATAATGTAATACTATGTTTCGACGTAGGGATAAATCTTCCTCTAGGGTAAAATTCTCTGCATTAAGCCTAAATTTTTCGTAAGCCATAATTATGAAAACGATAGATTATAAATTTTCTATGAAATGTAAAAGATGTGGATTTGAAATGAGAATGATAGATATAAACTCATTTATTTATAGGTGTATCAGAATACAAATTACAGCCGTTGACAACGGTAACAAAACAGTAACAAAAGGGTAACAAATTATCCAGGCGGACTCCTAGGGGCGCGCCTAGCAGCGAGCGGCGTCTTAGCGCCTCGCCTATATCTGAGCGGAGTCCTAGAGCTTCGTTTCACTGTAGGCGGTATCATAGGATTGCGCTCCAACTGAGCGGCATTCTAACGTTGCGCCTGTTGATGGGCGTGAGCCTAGAGCACCGTTTCGTCAGGTGTAATTCTAGGCTAGCGCTTGATCAGGCGCATTCCTAGGATGCCGCCCGTGTTTCTAAGCGTTGTCTTAGGATAACGCTTTATTCCATGCGGTACACTGCGACGCCGCTTGATGCTAGGCGGTACACAACGAGCCCGCCCGACTAAACCATATTTACTCCTGAAAAATTTCTAAATCTACTCTGCTACAGTTGTATTTTCGGACTAAACCTCAAATACAGTCGCCCCACTACGCCACTCAAAACCCGACTAAAGAGTAAATATGATCTTTGGTCCGTGTTTTAATCGCGCCCTTATGGACGCCTAAGGAGAGTAAAAAACTCAGTACAACTAAAATTCTACTTTTATAACAACTCCGAAGAATCGACATGCTCTGAATGATATTCAAGTAAAAAAATATTTTAAAATAATAATAACTATAATAATAAAGTTTTAAAATAATTAACAAAAGTAAACAAAGAATAAAAAAATAAATTAAATTAAAAAAGAACAATGTATCACTATAAAATAATACTCCCAATTAAAAATAGCAATGTATCACTATAAAAATCTTAAAAAAAGTTTATGATAAAAAATTATTAAATTGTATTGTACAATAGCCTCACTTGTTTTATTCATCAACCCCCGGTTAAAATTTGCAGCCCTAATTGAGTCATGATAATTTCAAATTTCGGGATCTTGTTACCCAGCGGCAGTCCACCCCCAAGATAATAAAGCTTACTTTATTAGTTCTGAGTTAATAAATTGCATTTGGTGCATTTACTTTGTCACGGTGTATGTTGTTGGAGAACAATTTCTGAAACAAGACATTCCGTGGCTTCAAATTTAAATCTGATATTTCACTCGGGTCAACATACTTTTTTTTTGATTGATTACTGGTCATGTAAAACTTGTCTTGCAGAGCATTACCCTCAACTATACAAGCTGGATGTGCTATAACATGCTTGTGTTGCTAAACATATTACAGTTGATGATTCTTGGAAATTCAATTTCAAAAGAAATTTATTAAATGAAAAAGTTAATCAGCTTGCTGGTCATTGGTTCCTCTCCCCCACAACTTGATAACTTGCCTGACGCTAGAAGATGGGCATCACATTCTACTGGTATGTTTTTTGTCAAGTCACTGTATGCAAAATTGGTTTCTGAAGTTGGTGTGGATGGCTTCCCCTGCAACTTCGTTCGAAAGGCTTGTATTCCTCCCAAGATTAACTTCCTCATGTGGTGCCCAATCCACGACAGACTAATTAAACACTTTAGATATTATGCAAGATAAGGGAATTGAATATAAGTTGTTGTGTGCTTTGCAGAGATAGTTTAGAATCACAAGATCATATTTTTATCCATTGTAAAGTGGCATACAAAGTCTGTATTTCTTAACTCCAGATGATTGGTCCTGGGCCTTCCCAAACTCTTTTCTTGCTCTTGCTAACTCTTAGGAACACAGTAATCCTACTAGTTCTGGGTACTTAATCTGGGACCTCATTCTGGCAGCCATTCTTTGGACAATCTGGAGAGAACAGAGTTGTCACATTTTTAAAGATAGATATAATTTCAAACTGATAATGACCTGGTAGATGACGCTAGAGCTTCAGCGCTTGCATGGTACAGTTTGATATGGTTTTGGATGAAACCAAACCAAAACCAAAGGTAATAGTTTTTTTAAGTTTTTTAAACCAAACCAAACCATTGAAAAATAAACCGAGACGGTTCGGTGTAAAACCAATGGTTTTTTAAAAATAAAAATAATATCAGTATTTAGTATATATGAGTAAGAATAATTGTTTATAATTCATGCCTCATTTACGGTTAGAAAAATTGTCATAGTGTTACTTCTTAATGAGTATGTACATGACATCTCACTAATGCTATCATTTGTAAACAAACAATTGAAGGATGAAAATGCTTTTGTTTATAAAGTATGGAGTTGATTTGATTGACTAAATTCATTAATATCTTGTTCGAGAATAGACTCCCACAATACAACTAATTATAAAATGAAAAGATTAAAATAAAGAGTGAAGCTTAGGTCGTATTCTAATGGTCATAAATGAAAGATTCTAATGATCAACGGTTTTCACAAAATAAAACCATGCAAATTCGTTGGATAGATGGTATAGTTCGGTTTAGGCTTAAACGGTGTGGTACGATCGGTTTTACAATTTGTACCTGATAGACACATTTTTGTGTCTGATTTATCTCAATTCTTAATATTGATGGTGCTCGATTGTGTACTAATATTCTCATTTTATATGTTTGTAGGTATTTTCAGGAAATAAATATTTTTAGAAAATTTGGCTCAAAAAATTACTAAAGGCACCCATAGAAATTGCTAAAGGCACCCCGGTGGTTAAAGGCACCAGCACAGTGGATAGGTGTCACCCTTTCTTCTTCACGGATTAAAAGAATTTTTGGCGGGAAATTCTTGTTTGAAAATTCAGTTTTCTGTGGAAGATTTTTGGGAAGATTCTTTGGAGATTTTCATGGATATGATTTGGTGTGGGCCTGTTACGCTAAAACAAAGCTGGTAATCGAGTTAGAATCGAAAAGAAACAAGATTTCTACAAACCAGGGAAAATATGCTCGAGTTCTTTTGAGGAAAGGAAAGTTTCGGGATTTTCTATCTTTTGGAAATTACATGGGGAGAGTAAGGGAGAATATTTTCCCTATGAATAGAAAGCTTTCGACAGCTCATATATGCGTAGCAGATAATTAAAGGAGAATCAGAATTCTCGAGGATAAAATAAAAAATTTATTATGAGAATTTATTAACGAAGATTTAGAGTGATTCAAAGGTTGTTGAGTATAAATATGAGGTTAAAAGACATTACAAGGAGGATGGAGTGTTAGCAATAGTTTTAGGAGGCTACAGAGAAGAAATCAAAAGTTGCAGAGAAATTATGTTGCTGTTGCTCAAGAACAGAGAATAGGCAACGGTTCCTTCAACCACTTATCATGGTTTCTTCATCCCATTTACAACGAATATCTCCAGCTTTGCAACATTTATCTTCAGTTAAACACTTTTCCATATGTAAAACAGTGAGTTCGTAATGCCTACAAATGTTGTAAATTTCTAGTTTTCATTATTTTCACGCTTTTTCATCGTTTGTAAACACTTTGAGCCATGAATCATTATTTTGAGCAAGTGATTAATATGAGGAGCTAAACCCCTTTGCTGAGGCGCCGGAGGAAGCCATTGTTCCAGGAAAAGGGGTATATTTCTATTTTAATTTTTTGTAATTTCTTTTATGATTATTTGCTTTGATTAAAAATTGATTTAAGGATTTTTATTAAGCAGTTGTGATTTCCTTTGATAGAGAATGCTTAGCATAGGGTTGTTGATGTTCTATACTTTCGATTTACAATTGTTACTTTGAAAATCCACTTTTACAACATATTAGATTCACTTTAAACATAAAAAAATGTATGAATATTGATTAGATTGAATCACTTTAATTGGTTAATGGTGGAATTCCGAGTCTCAATGCTTTTTTTTTATATAATTTTGATACCAACTTTGTTTTGAGTTTTCTAGTTTAATTATTAGAATTTGAGTCTAAAAATCAAATCTTTACAAGTTCTGAAACAAAACCATTCTTACCATCATCCACAATTACATCAATTTTTGGCGCTACCGACGCAGACTTTTCTTTAGGTTTAGAGTTTTAGATTTATTTGTAGGTTTTAATTTTTTTAGTATTATTTTTACTTTATTATATTTTACGTTTCTTTGGGTATTTATCTTTTTGCTACAGGTTTTGGATTTCGGATTGAAAGGAAATTGAGCCAAAGATTTTGGTGATTAAAGAATTGGAGTTAAAGTTAAAGCTACAAGAACGAAAAAAAAAAAGACAAAGAATTTTATTTTTAGTTAGATTTTATTTTTATTTTTTTCTAGATTTTATTTTTTTCTCTTTTTAGGAAATTGTATTAGGAAATCTTTTACCATTTCTGTAATTTTTCTTTTATTTTGGAAACTTTTGGACTTTATTCTGGGACTTTGGACATTATTATTATTTTTAACCCCTACGGAAGGGTAATTTAAATATAAATTGCAATAGGGAAGGACGACAATTACGATATTGTCTCGGCCCCTCGGGTTCGTACACTGACACAGGAGTCGGTGGCCCGAGTCGACTACAACCAATTCATCCCCCGTCTGGTACGGGAGGTAAGACTCGATCAACCCACAAATCCCCTGCAAGTGGGTTTACTATATTCCTTCGTATGCATATATGTTAAGGAACTGAATACGGATTTATTTTCTAGTAAAAGGCAAGGACTGGCCATATAAGACCTTTATTTCCCTTTTTCCTAAAAGGAATTCCCTTCCTTTATTAAGGAATATAAACCTATAAGCTTATGTAATTTTACCATGAAAGTTATCACATAAATTATTGCTAACAGGATGTGACCATTTTTCAATAAATTCATTTCTACGAATCAACATGCTTTTTTTTCTGATAAGTTTATTTTTGATTCTGCTGTCATTAGTAATAAAATTATTCATTCCTTTAAACATAAGAAAGGGGAGAAAGGATGGATTACTTTAAAAATTGACTTTGATAATGCATATGCTAGGGTTAGTTGGGCTTTTGTCTTTAAAATTTTGCATTGCTTGGGTTTTGATAACAGATTCATAGATTGGATAAGATTAAGTCTCGAAACTGTTTTTTTCCAAGTTCTTATAAATGGTTCCCCAAGCAAAAGCTTTAAGACAAGTAATGGGATGAGACAGGGTGACCCGTTGTCACAGTTTCTATTTATTATTGGTATAAAAACTCTTTCTAGATTGATTTCTAAGGGTCTGGCTGAAAAAGATTTAACTTGTTTCTCCATTGCCAGGGGTGCTCCACATATTTTTCACTCTCTTTATGCTGATGATTGCATTATTTATCTTAAAGCTTCCTATTAAAATGCTTGCAATCTTAAGACTATTCTTGACAAGTATTGTAGGTGGTCAGGACATATGATTAGTGATGCTAAGTCTACTCTTTTGATGTCGGAAAATCTCGGTAAAAGCTTCTCTAGAGGTATGGAAACTTCTTTGAAGGTTCAATTATCCACTAATCCAGGTAAGTACCTTGGCATCCCATTGCAATGGAGTAGAATATGCTCTAACACTTTTATTGATATGACTGAAAAAGTTGTCAATAGAATGCAAGGGTGGAAATCGAAAACACTGAACTTGGCTGGTAGAACAACACTTATTAGGTCTTCCTTGGATCCAGTATCTAATCATGTTATGGCTATGCTCAAATTTCCTAAAGGTTAATAGACACATTTTTGTTTCTTCTCAATTATATATTTTGTTGATTCTCATTTGTGTCATATTATTGTGTTTTTATGTGTTTGTATGTATTTTTGGGGAATAAATAGATGTGGAAGAAATTAGCTTAATAAGTGTTAAAGGCACCTTCATTATGGTTAAGGCACCCTCAAGAACCGATAAAGGCACCCATCTCTCATTTCAAATTCAAAAAGGAAAATATTGGCGGAAAAAATTGTATTAAATTAAGAAATATTTTGTTCAAGTTTTTTGGGATTTGCAAGACTTTAAGACAAGATTATTCCTGCCTTATTAAGAGTATGAGATACGCAAGCAATCAAGCCAAACAAAAACAGAATCTCGTCATGTACAACGAGAATATATTATAGGGGATAATCCTGTTTCAATCATTTAAAAGTCATATCATTTTGTGCCCATCTTTGAAGAGTATTTGATATATCTAAGGAAGCAAAATCGAAGCAGATTAAGAGAAGATCAAGTCTATTTTAAAAGAAGCAAAAAAATCAGATCGAAAGAAGAAAAAAATTCCCGTGAATAATTTGAAGATAAACAAAGATTTGGGAGGATTTAGAGAAGTTATGAGGGTGTGAAGTGCTTGTAGTATAAACAAGGAAGTGTACTAAGCATTGGAGGGGGCTCACTGGAAGCCAGAAGCAAGAAAAATCGATCAAGAAAAAATTCTGCTATTATTAGGGTTTGTCCGAGAAGAAGAAAAAGACTACCAATAACAGTCGTAAAAACTGTTGCTAAAGCGTTTAATCTTTACAACGCCTAGAACCAATTGTTTACTTGGATGTGTTACCTTTTCCTTTAGCAACAGAGAAAACATTTTTGTCACTTTTATAAACGTCTCAAATTCACTGTGTTAATTATTTTTGATTCTTTTCTTCTTCTCAAGCACTTTTTGAGCTATGTATCCATCATTTGAGATAGTTTTTGCTATGATGAGATAAATCCCAACACTGGGACAATGGAGGAAGCCTATTTCATGATTAATTGGTAACTATATTTGATTCTTTATGACTTTTTGTATTAATTTTAATTGATTTATGATTTTCATTAATTAGTTGTGATTTTGTTTGATGGTGTATGCTGTGATTTTGTTTTGATGCACCATGCTTATGATTTACAATCAATGTTTTAGAAATCTATCTTTGTCAAAGAAATAGAGTCAATAAAAGAGCTACAATTGTTAAAATCCATATAAATATCACTTGAATATGATTAATGGTAGAATCCTGAGTTCCAGTTTCTCTCAATATTATTATAATCTTTTGCCTATTTTCTAGTTTAAATTAAATTTAAGTCTAAAATCAATCTTCATAAGTCCGAGTGAACAAATCTTTTTACCAACTTCTACAATCACACCAAAGGACTGATTAACAAATTTGATAGATTTAAGAAAAAAAATTGTGGGGAAGAGAAATTACATAAAATTGGATGGGATAATGTGTGTAGACCGATTTTCTATGGTGGTCTTTGTGTGAGGGACCTTGAACTGAATAACCTGGCTCTTTTAGCCAAAATGGCTTGAAGAGTTTTTTCTTGCCCAAATTCTGATATAGCAGGTCTGTTAAGATCCAAGTACTTTGGTGATGGTGATTTTTGGAATTGTACAATTAAGCAAAAGAGCTCAGTTAGTTGGAAGAGCATTATGAAAGGTAGGGATGATATCAAATCTTGTTTAAGGTGGAGTGTAGAGAATGATGAAACTATCGACTTATGGAATGATCCATGGGTTTCTGACCTACCTGTATATGCCATAGTTGATTCTGCAAACCAAATGGCTCCTGGTTTAAGGGTTAAAGATATTATTGATAATCAAAACAGGACTTGGAATTTAACTTCTATTGAGAATTTAATTTTTATGCATGTGGCTAAGGATATTTTGGCTAAACCAGTGGGAGGCAATGGAAATGAGGATAAGTTAGTGTGGTCATACCATAAGAGTGGCAATGTGACTGTGAAGGAGGCTTACAAATTTCTTATCTCCAATAAGTTGGGGAATCCCACCCCTAACTCCGATTGGAGATTCTTGTAGAGGCTTAATTGTCCCCATAAGATCAAGTCTTTCTTATGGTTTTATGCCATAATAAATTAAATCTTAATGAGAACCTATATCATAAAGGAATTTTTTTCTCATCCTGGTTGTAGCCTTCGTAAACAAGATTTAAAAACTGCTATCACTTGTTTTATGCTTGCAGAGCAGTTTGGCCGCTGTGAAAAAAAGTTTTTGACAAGATTGGTTTCAAGCCTATCATTAACTCCATTTCTCTGTCAATGATCAAAAATATGTGTAGTTTCAAAGGAAAGATCAGGGGCGTGGAGTGAAAGTTCATCCTTCCCTTTGTGTTGTGGTCCATATGAAAGGGAAGAAATGAGTTTATTTTTAGGAGGTCCCATTTCCATCCTACTAGAACTCTTGCTCATGCTCTAAGAAGTACAAGAGAATTCCTTAATGCTTTTGATTTGTTGGAGAAGGATAAAAATGAGGTTATGAATATGGCTATTCAATGGAAACCACCAAGTTTAGGCTTTCATAAGCTTAATTGTGATGGGGCGTCGGGACAAGATGATCATGCTGGGATTGGGGGTGTTGTTCGTGGTGAAGACGGGGGTTTCAAGGCTTGCTATGCTAAATATATTCACAGGACAACAATAATGTTGTTGAAGTCTGGGCCATCAGAGATGGGATGCTGATTGCGAAAGATTTGAGAGTTCAAAAGCTTGTAGTGGAGAGCGACTCGACTTATGCGATTCAGCTATGCAAAAATGAAATAGATGATCCTTGGTGTATTCGCAGATTGGTGGATGACATAGAAGATCTAAAAACAAGTTTTGAAATAGTTTTTTTTGAACAAAGATGTTGGAGAAAAGTTATTCCTGTAACAAAGAAACAAACCAAAACACC
>JAJJMC010025218.1:128993-240405 GCA_023531435.1 Papaver californicum | reverse complement strand
ATGATGATTGACATATCACCTTGGCAGTGAAGGTATTCCAAAGCAATGGACATGTAGCATTAACAGATTTTGATCTTTCATGTCTGACTTCCTGCAAGCCACAGGTGTTTAGATAAACTAGTTCTCAATAATCTCAACAAATATCGAATTATGGTACTTGTTTGAGTGGGTTATGCTCTTATTAATAAACTAATAGTACCTTCTCAATGCAGCTTTTGATTCCAAGTAGCAACTATAAGAAAAAGCAACATAAAGGACAACTGCCACCAATCTTTATGGCTGAACCAATACGAGCTTCGAATTCTTTTGTTGGCACTGAGGAATACATTGCACCGGTTCGTGTTTTAACTCCATTCAGCTTCCCCAAACAAGTAGTTGCATTTTAGTTCAGTTGTGCCAACAACCTTAGTTTTTATTGTTCTTAGGAAATTATCACTGGAGCTGGTCATACAAGTGCAGTCGACTGGTGGGCTCTTGGTAATAATTTTTGGTTGCTCTTCCTTTCTTGAATATCCTTTCAATACTACTCCCCTCGTATGTATTCTCTAACTGTAACTGATTTCGTTGCATGACAATGTACCCTGGTAGGCATTCTTCTATATGAAATGCTTTATGGATATACACCATTCAGAGGAAAGACAAGGCAAAAGACATTTGCTAACATTCTTCACAAGGATCTTCGATTCCCAGCCAGTATTCCGGTGAGACATTCTATATTGTCTTCTCATACTGGCATATTTATATTGGGAGGAGGATAGACGAAAAACTAGGTTGTCACGGTTAGAGAATCAGTCTGTTAAGTGGGCATTAAAACAAGAACCAAAAACTTTATAAAAGAGTTTGAGGATCGCAAATATCTGTTACATTTACACTAGATTTCAATATTCTGTGCAGGTAAGTTTCCATGCAAAGCAGCTGATGCACCGTTTATTGCACAGAGATCCCAAGAATAGATTGGGTTCGCGTGAAGGTGCAAACGAAATTAAGAAACATCCATTTTTCCGTGATGCCAATTGGGCTCTTGTGCGTTGCAAGGTAAGGAACCACGATTGCAGCATAAATTAACCTGAAATGAATTTTTGTACATGGTATATGGAAAGCAATTTCTAAGGTTGATACTTGTTTTGTGGTTGTGTTAATGTTCAGAACCCTCCTGACCTCGATACTCCGACCCCAATCACGACAACTGAAGATGCTGAAAAGGAAATCAAAGTTGTAGATCCTCAACTTATGGATTTACAAACAAATATCTTTTAGATGCATTCTGCTGGGATCTACTTAGAATGCATGGAATGGTCCATTTATCAACTATCCGAAACATAGATGAGCCAGGAAGTAATTCAGTTCGTCTGGTACTCAAGGGTCTCGTCTCGTTATTTCGTCCCCCAATTTTCATTGTTATTTGCTTTCTTCTTTACATTGTTATTGTGTGTAGTAGTTTACATTGCTCAATCTTCTTCTGTAATTTTTATCTTCATTGATTTGGTTAAAGTAAATAAATTCTCTTTTGCCTATTAAGTATTTTTTTTAACTTTTTTTGATCCGTAAAAAGATTTCAAGTCAAGCCATGCTTCACAAAATCAAAAAGCTGATTTGACCGAGTGAACTCTTAACGGGTAAAAATCGGTTCAGCTAAGTCAGATACTATAAATATAACATGTTGACATTTGTTGACACATTTTCAAGTTCAACTTTAGCCAATCTTCCCTC
Organism: Papaver californicum; assembly: GCA_023531435.1. Lineage (NCBI taxonomy): Eukaryota > Viridiplantae > Streptophyta > Magnoliopsida > Ranunculales > Papaveraceae > Papaver > Papaver californicum. The sequence continues at coordinate 238,695 of JAJJMC010025218.1, read as the reverse complement.
CAAAACAAAAATTCTAATCCCAAAATTTGAAAACTCCCTCCAAAAAATTCCAAAATCCAAAAAATAACATTTCAAAATTCAAAACTGAAAATTTCCAAAAATTGTTCAGTACACAGCACGTTTGACTCACAAAATGTTATTTATTCCCACAATGAAATCCATTTTCTTCACAAATCTCCCTTCACAACTCTCTACCCACTCTTCTTCTCAAACCTTTTTTCCTAACAAGTCCCTTTCTTCTCTTCAAACCCCTAAATTTCTTCCTCTAAAAAGAAAACTCTTTTCAGTTTCTTCTTTTAATTCCGTAATGGAGAGTTCTAAATTATCTTCTGGTGAAGTTCATGTTATTATTGGTCCTATGTTTGCTGGGAAAACCACTGCTCTTCTTAGAAGGATGTTGTCTGAGAAAGAAACTGGAAGGTTCGATTTTTTTTTACAGATTTGCTTCAATTGTTGATTTTAGGGCAATTTTTATGTTGTTACAACTTAGATCTGATGGTTAGTTTATATAAAATTACTTTCAATTTTGTGCCTATTAGCCTTAAACCTAATTTTTGCTTTTGCTATGGCTCTCTGCATGTTTGTGTATTTGCCAATTTAGGAAAACATGAGATCTTAGCATTGAGATTGTTGTGTATTAGAATTCAGAGTCTCGCCGCCTATGTAATTGTTACCTGAATTTGTTTTAAATTATTTTCATTCAGAAGTGTGGCGGTTGTCAAATCGAGCAAGGATACGAGGTACGGGTTGGACTCTATTGTGACACATGATGGGAAAAAATTACCATGCTGGGCTATGCCAGATTTGTCATCATTCAGAGCAAAGCTTGGAGATGATGCTTATGAAAAGGTATATTGATTTTTTCAGAAGATTCTAACCCTTTTATATTGTAGGTTGACTAGTAACTAAAACGAAGATTTTATTGGTATGCTCAAACAAGCCAGATTTAGGCGTATAAAAGAGAGATGGTAGTAGAGGACAGACTAATACATTATAATTGGGTATGTCGAAAAGATGTCCTGAAAAGAATTGCACACACTTTTGTGCGCCTCACAACTGTGCATGTGGGAGTTGTTAGTTATCTCCTGGTTGCTTAAACATCTTTACCAAGTGTAGATTTGCCACCAAGAAAGATTACTAAGGGTAGATATGGGCTGTTAATTTGTTATAATTGGTTCATTTTCCTCCGAATGGTTTTATTCTGATAAAACATGTAGCTTATATAAGTATTTCAATCTCTTAGTAAGCATTACTTGAATCCGGGCATTAAGATTCTTATATTCATGTTCATTTGACTTCACTTTCCAAATATCTAACAATTGGTATGTGGTTTCAGCTGGATGTCATAGGGATTGACGAAGCTCAATTCTTTGACGACCTGTATGATTTCTGCTGTAAGGCAGCTGATCATGATGGGAAGACTGTAGTTGTTGCAGGACTTGATGGGGATTACTTAAGGTATTTTTTAATGTCATTTCAATCCATATTGGTCAGAAAACTGAAATTTCCAAAACCAGCAGTTTCAAACAAGATAAGTGATTCACTGGAGATTTTAACCAACATAGTTGGTTTCAAATGCGAAAGACTGAAGCTATAAATGAATGTTTGTTGCTTGTACGTTTTAGTTTCTTTCTAGTCTTTCGCATTAATCCCTGGTTTAAACTTATGCCTCTATAACCCCTTTACTGATAATCCCAATGCTTGTGGCAGAAGGAGATTTGGTTCTGTTCTTGATATTGTACCATTGGCCGATACTGTAACTAAACTAACTGCTCGATGTGAGCTCTGTGGAAAACGGGCTTTCTTTACCTTGAGGAAGACGGAGGATACTCAGACAGAACTTGTTGCTGGATCAGACGTCTACAAGCCAGTCTGTCGACAACATTATGTTGATAGTCCAGTAGTAATTGAAGCTGCTAGGGTTGTCCTTGACTCTCGAAAGGTTCAGTCTGATCCACATGTCGAACCAATTCCATTACCATTAGCTTGTTAATTTGTTCCAAGACTCCTTGCAGCTGTTCCTAGTTTACTTTCTGTTTCTTTCCTATGGTCTACGAGAATACTGCTTGTATTGTGCTTCATATGTATATAATCTGGTGTGTGTTGAATGAAGAGTTTTAAGGTTTGAGTAATCCCATGTCTCAGATTGGGCTGAGATTTACGAGGCTAAGAGTGGAGGAACCAAGAATGTTTTGGTATCTTTTGGCTGACAGTCTAATAGTAATGTCACTTGGTTTCCTAATTGTTTCTTTCTTTTTCCATCTCAGTTATAATCAACCCGTTTGTCTCTAATTTACAAATTGACACAACCTCGTTGATTGATAGGGACTAAGGAGTTCCTGGTTATAAACAAGCTGAAGTTTTTGTTTCTATGAATATACAGACTTCACTTCTGAGTACATAAATAAAAACATTTCACACCAGTTATTAGACTGTGACAAAATTCAGTCCAATAATAACAGCAAAGAAATAGAAGGGAAACAATTTGAACTAGCGATAACAGCAAACAGTGGTGGTGATCTTGTTGCAAGGTTCAAGCTCCTATGTGTGCCAAATTAAACTTGCGGGGTGCATCTTTTTTGAAATGGCTGAGTTCAAAAATTATCTGAGAAGATGTGTATGTTGTTTATGATTCATCTCAGAAACTTAGTTGGAGTCAGCTCTAATGTGGATTGCGTGGAGCATGAACGAAGCCTTGTTGACCTGTCTGCTTGTAGAACTTTCTTTTTACATCCAACAGAAAAGCAGTACAAGACATCGTGCAGCTCTCGCTTGGCCTAACCCACACATCTATATATATAGACACACTTACTCCAAGTAGATTTTGTGGCTAAGCGATAGCTGAACGAAGCCAAGTCTTGCTCTTCTTGCTTCTCCATCTTTTTCTGTTTGAACTTGAAGAAGGGATTTAGCCTCTTTCAGTCTTTCTCTATTACCCTCTAGACTTGAGGAAACCAAGCTACAATTTGTTGAGCAAAAGGATGTAATTGTGAGTTGGTGAGACTTGAGTGAAATTTGGAAGTCTTGTTAAATAGAGAGTTGAAATCACTTGTGAAAGGCAACATCAGCTGGGAATCAATATACAAACAAATGTGATATCATCTATGGAAGCAACATCAGCAGAGAATCAGATGCCTCTGCAAGATGCTGATATTGGAGTACAATAATTTAAGCTAACTTGATAGCTGTCCAAGAAAGTGTAACACACACCTGAGGTTTCTCCCTCAATTAGACACTTTTTACACACTACTATTACCCTGCCTTCAAGGTCAAGGGGGCTGAAACAGGCTCATTGAGCTTAATTCTGCTGAACTCCCTGAACATAATCATTTTTATAGATTATAACAACAGAAAATGATTATCCTACAATCATATTTTTTTATCTAGTCTCTCATTCTTAAAGAAAAAAAAATCACCTTCTTGTAATAGGACACCAAAGACCACTATTTTACCATCTTGTTCTAAAGAAAAAATGAGGTTATAGTATGAAACTATTAAATAGGATGTATTCTGTAAGAGTTCAACAAAAGGGGATGTAGCTCAGATGGTAGAGCGCTCGCTTAGCATGCGAGAGGTACGGGGATCGATACCCCGCATCTCCATTTTTTATTTATTTTTTTTTATTTATTTTTTTTTTATTTATTTTTTTTTTATTTATTTTTTTTTTATTTATTTTTTTTTATTTTATTTTTTTTTTATTTATTTTTTTTTTATTTATATTTTTTTTATTTTTTCTTTTTGTGAAGCCTTTCATTTCTGGCTTTTTTAGCTAAAAGATTAGCTGCATTATTTGCATCTCATGAGTCAGGAGTGCATATAGAGATGTTGAGCATCTTTTTAGTAATTAGTAGTTGTTCTTGGACTGTGGGAATTTGGCAATGGACACAACAATACTGGAAAGATTAATCTTGACTGGATTATTTCCAGTGCTGCTCTGCATCCATCAAGTTACCCAAATTTGAAGTATTGTGTTTTCCCTTTTATGCTGTGGGGTATTTGGTCTGCTCGAAATGTTGTGTTCTAGAATGGTAAGATCCACTAACATACTGTTGTCAACATGGCTCTTTGACAAGGCCTTGGAATACCAGTCTGTTTGTTCTTACAAGTGCAGTTCTCCTCGTGTCAGAGATATGATCCCTATCAACTGGAATTGCCCACCTAAGTTAATGTCAAGACTCAATACAGATGATCTAATCACCTTGGTTTTGCAGGAATTGGTGGCATACTCAGGGATGATGCACAGGAGAGTTTGTTGGAGCTATATATCATCAACCTATGCACAGGTCGCACTGCTAGATGGCTTTTAGAAAGCAACTCGTTGCAGGTACTTTGTCAGAGAATATAATCTGTGATTTGACAGCATAAGCAATAAGAAAACCCATATAGAATATTATTTCTAATGCTACAGGATATGATTGATTCGCTAATGTTTCAAAATTCAATGTTGGTGCAGCTAATGAGAGAAATGTTTCTATTACATGAGAATGAGATTGTGGTAATTTACTTCTAGTTGTTACATTATGGTTCCAAACTGTCTGATTTACATATAAACTCCTATACACAAAGCCATCACTTCACCAGTGCCTCATAATCAGTTTCAAACTGTCTGACTTACATATGAACTCTTATACACAAAGCCATCGCTTTACCAGTGCCTCATAATCAAACAAAAGGTATGGTTCTTAAACAGCTGCTTACTGGCTATTAGTCATCCTCTGCAGATAGTAACCATGCAAGGTATTCGGAACCATGATTCAAGGCTGAATCAGCATCACTGGGTGGAACAACTCTCTTTCTTAGTAAAGTTTCTACAGTTGGGCAAGTCCTCTTCCGCCCTCCCCTTGGTCTAGTTTGGAATTGTTCATCCGCCTCTTCAAAATCCCCCTGCATTGAATACATGAAGTATGAGATATCAGTACATCTGATTCCACAATTCTTTAGGCATTCCACAAATTGAACTTTAAGGATTTAGCGATGCAGTGGTCCGTAATACTTACATGGACATAAATATGAGACCCAGATTTCTCATGGTTATCTCTCACGTGCTTGAAAGAAAATCTTTGACCACAACCAGGAAACTGGCAGGCAAATGGTCGAAGCTCCAGGTGTACAGACTTCACATGCTGGTTAAGATTTGATTTCTGCAAGTGGATTTACAGAAATAAGTTACATGTGAATAATTGACATAGAATTGCAGCAAAACTCCAGAGACTTGGCTTGCCTTATAAAAAAAACACCCCAAAACAAAACAGATGGACATGTTGGCATCTTACTTTTGCAAATGTGCATTCACAGCCCTTGAAGCTGCACTTTATCCTTTCAGACGAGCCTTCATTTTCATGTCCACGCATATGCCGCTTCATATTTTTCTTCAACTGCTTGGTGCCACAAACCTCGCACAGAACATGTTGGTGGCATGATTGGACATGAGCCTTGAGGCAATCATTATTGGCAAAGTATTTCATACAGCCAGGTTCACAGCAGATTGCCTCCACAGACTCAAGTTTCACTGCGGTCATTAATCACAAAATATTAGAATGTCGGAGTTTTACCATAAATTCAAAGCCAAAAAAAATTAGTCGCAAGGACTTTTAAACTTGTATGTAGCTTGAATCATAAAAAGAAACTTGCCATGAGACTCTTCATGTTTCCTCAGTTTTGATGCATACTTGAACACCTTCCCACATCCAACTTCTTGGCAAATATGCTGTGTTTGACCTTGACTATCAGAAGAAGAAAATCCTTCATCCTCGTGAATATCCTCTATGTGACGCTTCACGTTGCCTTTGTAAGCAAATCTCTGGTTGCATCCCTCTACAGGACACGAGAATAGTTTTCCTTGGTGCTGGAGCAAGTGGCGATTCAAATGATCTTTCCTTCTGTAGCTCGAGTGACAATCATCAACAGGGCAAGTAAATGGCCTCTGCAAAGTGTTGAAAAGAAGAGAACTACTGAGTTTAAATCTTGTAAATAAGGGTGAACAATCATACTTCAACTGTTAATTTGATTTTACGATGAAAGAACAAAAATAAGACCTCAAACCTCAAACCTCAAAAAGATACAAGCAGCGTGAAACTGAGCCTCGCTTGATGGAGCTTCACAGGTGGTCCCCCAACCTGCTACTAGTCCAATCAAGTTCTCTTCGCATTTGGGAGTTTCTCACAATGCTTCACACCAGTATATACATCAACAAGTATGTTGACCTTAAAAAAAAATCTATGCCCTGCAAAATCAATTTCTTTTAAAACACCTGTCGACCATAAATATCAACACAACCACAGTGACTAACCACACTTATAGCACAAAGTGGCCAGCAACAAAAAAAAAACAACACAGGATGAATCACTGATGTAGTGATACTTAATACTACATCTGTCCCAAGAAAAGTGATACTTTCACCTTTTTCATTTTTGCCTAAAAATAGACCAAATTGAAAAAGTGAAAGTATCACTATTCCTGAGACGGAGGGAGTAATTCTGCATACACTAGAATTAACAGATGACATGGGGTTTAGTCTATTATACCTCAAGAGAATGGCTCTGCATATGTTGTTTCAAGTGAGCTGGCTTTTGAAAACTAGCACCACACTCTTGACAAATATTATTTGATTTTGCGTCTTCTTCTTTTTCGTCGATTCCATTCATTTCAATCTCTTCCTGCATTAAACAATAAGATAAGCTCAGGTGTTGTTCTTTAAGTCATTTTATAACTATAAAACTTAAAGTAATCGATCTAGAGTTTCTTCAGAACCTTGTGGTGGGTTAGAAGATGAGATGCGATGAGAGATTTCTTGGATCTGCAAATTCCACAAAATTCACAATAAAAACGTCTGATATCTCTTTCCTTTTCTATCAATCCACCTTCTTCCATCTTCTCCATAGAATTAATCTCTTCTTACTCTTAGTGTCTCGCTCTATTTCTAGGGTTTATATTGAGGATTTATTTTACCTGCGGCGGGGGACTAGCTGCTGCTGCGGGTATTAAAAGGACCAAAATAGGGCAACGATCCAAGAGGGTTGTACTTGTACACCTATATTTTAGATAAGGGGACAGCTTTAGGCTTTAGCTCACCTGAATCTGACTCGGTTTTCATTTTTATGATGACTTGTTCGAGGCCTTACTTTAGGTATTTTGTATTTGGGCACTACTCTACTGTTTAATCGTAATTCATAACTTTTATATATCAACCAATAAATCAGATTCAGAGAATCAATTAGGTTAGAAAAAACAAAAAACAGATAACCCATTATTTTATTTTTATTTTTATTTTTTAATTTTATAAAGATTATATTGACGATAAAAAAAATTTACACAGGCGACACTGTCCCAGCCTTCATAGTTAGTACATTAAGGCACAGGGAACTGGCACAGATATGTGATATGGAATGGAGGTGCGCTTCCTTAGCCAATGTATCAGCTGCACTGTTTGTTGTGGAGCTGCATGCGGCTTGGGGTAAGGCTGCAAGGAGAGTTCTGCAGTTGCTGCAGGGGGTTCCATTTCGTTGCAGCCAAAACAAATACTTGGATACCTATTTCAAATCGAACCTTTGAATGGACCGGAGGTTGTAACTAGTTCAGATGTTGTGATGGTAAGATGCCAAATGTAAAGAAAACAAGAAAAGGGAACTGCAAAGTTCAAAACCTCATTTATATTTAATTCGGAAGAGGCCTAAATAGTACACTTCTGGATTAAGATTTCATCATCAACATTTCTCTACAGCTTTAACAAAGAAGGAAAAGATACGCCTGTGCATCTAATGGTTCTCTGTGCATACTACCACTATCTATATATGAGCAAAAGAGAGTACATGTGTTGTTTTCAATGACCCAAAATTGGACTAATTGGAAGTGGTCATCTGCATAAGGAACAGTTGGGTCTGACCATCAGAATGTTTTGTTAAACTGCTAACTAGACCTCTGCCGCTGGGAAAGCTTCAGAATCTTCACGACGTGACTGCCACGTACAAAACGTTACTCTGCTTGCAACTAATCCACCCTTCAGCAAAACTAGGTGGGTATGGTATGACTATTTTCCTAATGCAGGTCGCTTTGTATTCCATCAAATCAAGTATCTGCCTGCATAGAAATTGTAGATAAATCTAAGAGGAAGTGATAAGGAGAAGGATGGTGGGACTGAACACATAACACCTGCCCCAGCTAGACGATTAATGTATTGCAACAGAAAGGAGTTTTATGTTGAGATCGAGAAGATAGATTATTCACCTGCTGTATTGTTTCTTTTATAACCTCAATCAGATCTTTTCATAAGACTCAACACTACCCCGGCACTTAGGCAAGTGGCAACAAAACCAAGAGAAACCTCAGTTGAAACATGAAATCCTACATAAAAAGATGTCACAATAAATACTCTTTTTCTAGAAGATACTAAAATACAGCCAGAGGTTAGAGAAAATAGATGAATTGCGGCCACACGAGAACGTACCGAAGAAATCTGAAATCATCTTACAGCCAATAAAGCCAAGAACAGTTGCAATGGCAGGCTGAAAAGGAAAAAGCAAAAAAGTCAGTGTTAGCTTCCTAGATCAACTGTGGAATCTCAGAGCCTATCTTATTTACATTCTGGTCCAGTTCATGGGTACTTCTAAGTTTGTTTGCTATTCCTCATAACCCCTTCCGGACCATGCAATACGACAAAATCCAGCCCTTGTGCCAATTCATTCACCTTTGTTTATGATATATTATTTAGTTAAGTCTCGGTAACAAGACTGTACAGCTTAGCTCAAAATTATAACTTCAAAAACCACGTCTAGAAAGCACTGAAGACGCGAGCAGTGAACCAGGAAAAGTTGTCACATATGCACATGATAAGTATGGTATCATCAATATTAACACTGCAAGCCAATTGACATGAAATCAGTTGCAGCAAGTCCATGTTACCTGTAAATACTCCAGCTCAGACATACTTTCAGAAACAAGTGTGTATAGCGACCTCAAACCTACATGGAATGAGCAAAATGATCAGACAAATTGTGTGTTCTATGTTACACAAAACTAAACACAACAGGGGGTCAATGCTTATTTTACACTACAAAAACCATCTCTGGCTCAAGTTTAGCAGAGAAAAACAAACTTCACTAAGATGACCCGAGGGACCTGAATGTACGCTATCTATCACACTATAATATTAATATAAATTGAAAGACACAAAAAGAGTAGAAATTACCCAAGATGGCAAATAAATTAGAAGAGAAAACTATCACAGGATCTCTTGTAACACCAAAAACTGCTGGTATCGAGTCAACCTTACAAGAAGAAAAATAAAATAAAAAATCAAATCAAATTTAGCTTCCCTTGGTGATATCGACAACCGATACATAAAATTATGAAAGAGAAATGCTGTATTATATATGGGTGTAAAACAGATTAGTACTCACAGCAAATGCAATATCGCTGAGTTCAATAACAGCAACTACGAGGAGTAACGGTGTAGCCTGCGCACAATGTTTGTAACAGTTAAAATTCAGGTGAGAAATCATGTATACTGATTCCTACGAGAAGAAAATTAGTAAATGATGCAACTTAGACCCAAATGCGTAATCTGTATGAATTGATGTATTAGATTAGCAATATAGCTTCAGTTCAAGTAAACTGCCATTTCGTACTGTGAACATGTGCATTTAAGTAGCACCACTACCAGGATGCAGGACTAAGAAACTAGAATGCTATAACTTCACCAACATAACTTACTTTCCATGCATCATTCTGAAATGTGAAGAATTTATTTCCATCATAACTAGCTGTAAGACAGGAAATGGAACAGGAGAATAATTAGTATTCTATTGCACACATAAGATTTTGGAATAGACTAACGGTTCCAGGCTTGTGTAGATGTGGTTAAGCAAATAGTGACTAAGGGTATACTTACATGTGACTGGGATAACTTTTTGACACGTGTTAACAATAAAGTTGTCAGACAGATCCGAGTCATCCTCTCCTCCAGCAAATAGCTATAAGAAATAACCAAACACGAAAGATAAAACATTAAGCCCCATGCAAAGTTATCAATTTTCATCTGGACCAGATGCTTTCCAAGAGCACTAGAGAGAACAGTTATGCAGCATATATGAACTTAAGGCATTAGTTCAGCTCTTCAGCAGACAAATCGCACCTTGTATGACGAAAATAACAGTATCCCAGCAAGAAGTAAGTTCACAGCCTCGAACTTCTAAAACACCAGATAAGTGGTATGTCAGTAGATAATTCATACAACAACAAAAGAAGCAAAGATCAGTTTTGATAAACGAGATTTTATCAAAAAAAAAAATAATATAAAAATAATAATATTGATAAAACGAGAAACGTGAGTAGTGAGTGTTTTATCTTAGCTTGGAAATTAGCTACCTGGAGCGTGGCTGTTCCAAGAAGAATCAGTGACAAGCGAAATATAACTGCACCAGCAATACCATACGAAAGCACCCGACTCTAAAATTCGACAATATAGAAATCCATCGTTACAAATTTAAACACTGTGTATATCAGCAACAAGTAAAGTCTACTAGGAGGTCTATCAATACATTTTCGAACTAACAATCAAGCAAGTACAAGTTGCAGAATGTCAGACTTGAGAATTTTGTGAATGCTAAAAGTAACCTACGTATCAATACAGTACCTGATACTCGGTTGGTACTTTAAAGTATTTGAAAATCAACACAAAGACGAATAGGTTGTCCACCGACAAACTTTGCTCCAACAAATACCTGAAATACCATGCAACAGTACATCAATCATATAATCTTGAGGGTGGAAGAAGTGCGGAAGTGCAGACGTGCAGTCATTCAAGTTAAAACAAAGATTTTCCAATTTTGCTATACTCTCAGCAGATTTGATAGAGTGATAAGCAGATGGCAAGGAACCCAAGTGAGTAAAAGGATCAAAAGAAAAAGATTATGGAGAAAGGTTATAGTCCCCATAATCCTACCAAACATGATATTATGGAATTTTTACATGAAAATTTACGCTGGATTTTCGTGTCCTCGTCTAATTATATTACATCGTTATAACTACAAGAAGACACGTAACAGCCATGTTGATATTCATCAAAGATTTTCTTCAAATCACACTAATACGAAACATGAGCAAAACGTATCTACACAGATCCAAGTTATTTACATACCCTGCAAAAAATTCAGATGCCTTCCCAGCTCCTTCTTTAAAACCCAAACCAACACCAAAAATCACTGCAGTGCAAACCTGCCAACGTAAAATGAATTACACTAATTAAACTTTGAGAATCCGAACGATGAAAAAGTTAAATGAGTTGATGGTGACAATAAATTACAAGGTTGAACACTGACCCATAAAGCTACAGTTCTGATAGAAGATGCTCGCACATGCTTGGCCTCCTGAATGTTTTCATCTTCAATGCCACCAGGAAGGGAAATATAAGATTCATTGTCAGCTGTATCGACACGATCAGATGATTGAGAAGTGGTCATTTTTGTTTCTTCTGCAGATCCATTTCACCATGACATTATATTCAAACAGACTATAGAGAATCTGCAGAATCTGATATGTTTTCTTGCATGTCTCTGACACAGATAATAAGTAATCGTAATTAGAATGTTGAACTACCCACAACATTCATTAAATTCACAAGGATTTTTTTTTACAATTCTCCTATATTCGAATCCACCCATGTAAGATATGGTACTTCTCTATATAGACATTCATACCACCTATAGAATCCCAATTGAGATTTGTAATCAAATTAAAAATACGAAAATTAGTCAAATCCTTATTTTAATCAAAATCTTTATCACATCATTAGTCATTACCAAAAAACTAATATATAACTTTTCTGCGTAGTCATCATAAGAATTATGTTAGAGTAGTTACCCGCGCGAATTTACCACTCTCCTAGAGCAACATCTAGTAAAACTATTACACACTTAATTTCAGTTAGATAGATAATAAAATAAAAATTCTTTACCTGAAGAAAAGAGATCTTCTTCTTGTTGAGTCTTCTTAGAACACAAAATTGGTGAAAATCGGATTTCTCTAAAATTCCCCCCTAAACAATTCAAAAAACACTTACGAGTACTCAAATCAGTCCCAATTTGAATCCAATTTTGATGAAAATAGACATTAATTATTACCTGAATAAAACAAGGCATTCCTAATAAGATACTTTTGATTCAGTGGAGATTTGAAATGGATTGATTTGGGGGATGTGAGTTGTAGTGGAGATTGTTGTTGTTGCTGTTGGAATTGAAGCAAAGAAGAAACCCTAAATTGTAATGGAGAATGTTGATAATAATAATAGATACAATTAGGGATCACAGATGTGAAGACTGACATTGCTGAAGGAGGTGTTGTGTGTTTTAAAAGGGTTTTATTTTATGGTAGAAAATTGAATGAAGGAGGGTTTTGATTATATTATCTTATCTCTATATTTCACACTCTCTTCCCACTATTTTTTTTTTCTGAACTTAATTATTGCCTTCTATTTCTGAAGAGGTGATAAAAGAAGAGAGGAATATAACGGTCATTGACCGAAATTAGGAACAAAATAAATAACCGTTACAGTTACATACCTAAATGTACAAACATAGGTTTCGGGGGTTTGGAGCATTGAGAGTATCGACAACGAAGACTAAAAATGATACAGTATATAATAGGAAAAACCAATAAAAGCTACGTAGCTTGGTATAATAAACGTGAACAAACTTACCATGCAAAAAAAATTCCTATATTATCTTATCTTTTATAAAGAAAAATCATTTTTATTAAAAATAAAACAAAAACCACATTTTCCTTAATAATAACTAAATTTAGATTTTGATTATTTTCAATATACTCGAATTGTCCTTCCTATATAATCTATAAGTTTTAAATGGAAAAAAAAAAATCTTAAAACCAAATCTTCTCTAAATTTCAGATGAGAGAATTCTGCTAAGAACATATCTTCTCCAAATCTGATTATTTGAAGAACCGAAACATATCTTCTCCAAATTCGGCTAGGGTTTCATGAAAACATATCTTCTCCAAATCTGATTCCTGAAATTGAATTGAAGAATTATATTCGTTTTGGTGTTGTTTAATTGAAGATATCTTCTTCAAATCAAATTATGATGTGTAAGTGAAGTTTTGAGTTCGTTTTTGGTGATGTTTAATTGAAGAACATAAATTCTAGCTTCGATTCATCTCAAACAGTTTCAAATCCATTGATTATTTGAAGAACCGAGTTCGTATTTGTTTAAGTGAAGAACAGAAACTCAGCTTCAGTTGTATTTCATCAGGTAAGTTTAATTTTCGATTTATTGGTTTTGGTTTTTATTTGATTATCAAACTTTTGAAGAACCAAACTCAAAATTGTATTCATTTCTGTTCAAGTGAAGATCAGGAACTGTAACTTCAAATTGTTTGTTTTTTGAAGATTTCTACTGTATTTTCAGTTTTTTCTTTCAATTTTGATCATATTCTCATTCGATTCAAGCTTTTGTATTAGTTCAATCATTCATCTAAAACTGAAATCCAACTTTCAAATGTTGTTGTTGGTGTTGTTGTTTATATTCACAAACAAGTGAAACTGTTTTTGGTTTCATACTTTTTCTTGTAGATTCTTGGAATCTGAAATTGTTATGTTTTTGATGTTCTTAATCAATTTTTGTTGGTGTTGTTGTTTATATTGACATATAGTAATTTAGTTTCATACTTTTTCCTGTATATTATTGGAATCGGAAATTGTTATGTTTTTGATGTTCTTATTCAAATTATTTTTGTTGGTGTTGTTGTTTATATTCACATATAGTGAAACCGTTTTTGATTTCATACTTTTTCTTGTATATTATTGGAACCAGAATTTGTTATGTTTTTGATGTTAATTTTCAATTTTTGTTGGTGTTGTTGTTTATATTCACATACAGTTACTCTTTCCTGTATATTATTGGAATCAGAATTTGTTATGTTTTTGATGTTAATTTTCAATTTTTGTTGGTGTTGTTGTTTATATTCACACACAGTGAAACCGCTTTTGGTTTCATATTTTTTCCTGTATATTAGTTATGTTTTTTATGTTAATTTTTAATTTTTGTCGGTGTTGTTGTTTATACTCACATACAGTGAAACCGTTTTTGGTTTCATACTTTTTCCTGTATATTATTGGAATCAGAATTTGTTATGTTTTTGATGTTAATTTTCAATTTTTGTTGGTGTTGTTGTTTATATTCACATACAGTGAAACCGTTTTTGGTTTCATACTTTTCCTGTATATTATTGGAATCAGAATTTGTTATGTTTTTTATGTTAATATTCAAATGTGTGTAGCCTATAGCCATCATGGTTGATGAGATCAGAGTGAAGCTTGTGAATCAAATGTGTGTACGTCGTGAGGAATGTGCAACATTATTGAAGTGGCGAGAAACTTTATGTCCAGAATTTGAAACTGAGTTGTACAACAACAAGATGCACGGCCGTGAATACAGTGTCACCAAGTCGTCGCAATATGTGTTTGAAGTTCATTCGACATTAATACAAAAGGTCAATTTGGAAAGAAGAACATGTTCTTGCAACCGCTGGCGCATCAACGGTTTTCCTTGTGCCCACGCTATCCGATGTATCATGCTAAATGAAGAAGACCCGTATAAGTATGTTGAATTCTATTTTACAGTAAAGTTCTACCGTGAAGCCTATGCAAGACCAATTAATCTTATTCCCACAGTTCAAAAGCCTACGATTGTGTCTCCAAAATATCTTGTTCTTGGTCCTGATGCTCTACCACAACCTGGTCGTCCAAGGAAAAAGAAGAGAATTCCAAATACAGGTTCAGATCCTAATAAGAAGATGAGAACTTGTGGTAGCTGCCATGTTTTGAGTGCCCATAACCGAAGGACATGCCCTGCGCGCAGATGTGAATTCATTTTGACAACAATTCATCGACTTTTCATTTTTCATTTTTTGTTTAGACTACTATATGTTTTAATCTTCATATTTTTATTATTTTTTCTATATTTTTTACAGTTAAAATTTTATTTTGCTCCAGGTCTTTCATGTTTTTAGATTAAGTTTTTCAGAGTTACAGGCTTTATATAATTTGTTGGAACCAAAATAGGTTTTATAGTTTTGTCACATGAAAGACCTGCAGCGTAGGTTTTTTTATCTGTAAGTTGATGGAACCACTTTTGGTTTCATCGTTTTTTTTCATATGGAATTAGATGAAACACCTCTAAGTTGATGGAACCCTTTTTGGTTTCATCGTGTTTTTTTATCTGAAATAAGATGAAACAAAACAAACGATGGAACCCTTTTTGGTTTCATAGTTTTTTTTTTCTTCTGGAATAAGATGAAACAAAAACAAATGATGAAACCTTTTTTGGTTTCATCGTTTTTTTCATCTGTAGTAAGATGAAATAAAAACAAATTATGAAACCCTTTTTGGGACGACAACCATGATGAGAAGTAGGAATAATGGACAGTTGTTGGCTTGCTTTTTCAGCTAACAACAACTCCATCATCAAAGGTTCTTCACGGACAAACCCAAGTTCAAACTCCAACAAACTCAAACTCTTAACATAACAAAATGATATCACTGATTGAAGCTTAAAATCACTATCAACAACCATTTTCTGTCCCTCACCACCATCAAATATAAATTGAATTGATGCTGGTGACATCTTTTTCCAATACGAACACACATACAACCTCAATTCATTGACCGTTGACGTTATACTAACCTTGTATGAACACGAGTGCGTAGAGTGCATAACAACACAAACAATTTGGTAATCGGGATCCATCTACAATAAACATATTAACAATAATATTTTCTCAATGACAACAGTATTCAACAAATTTTATAAAAAGCAAAAAAGGATGACAACCCCAAGATGATTAAAGCAGGATGAAACTGGATTAATCCTGCTTTAAATAATGAAACAAAAATATGTTCACAGACATCAATCGAAATTAGTTGAAATCAGTTAACAAAAACACTACAAGTTGAATGCTCATCAAATTGAATACAAAAACAGATCAAAAACCTAAAAAATGATGAGTTATATAGGGTAAATTAAAATCAATTCACATAGAAATTAGTTAAACAAAATCATCTATGGTAATCATGAAATTGGTTTTATATTAACAATTAACTGGTTCCCATTTCCTAATTGATGAATTGAAACAAATTTTTTAAAGTTTTTAATCATCAAAATCAGATTATTACTAACCCAGAAAAATCACAGACAAACCATGTGTGTTCATCTTATAATCAAACACAAACAGATTGAATATATGAATCAAAATCAGATGAATCAAAATCATACTGAATAAACGATATGTGTTCATCTTAGAATCAAACACAACACATATTGAATATATGAATCAAATCAAATGAATTGAATATGAAAACTTACTGATTTGAAGTGTTAATCAGATTTGGGAAGTGCTTATACAATAATCTTCGACTTCATAGCTTGTTTTGAAACGATTTCAAGTGTTGATCATCTCAGACTTTTAATCCCCTTTTTCGTTTCAAAAGCAGAAAAAGAAGTGGAGAAACAGGACGTCGAAGGATGAAACTGGGTTGGTTTAAAAAAATTCTTTATAAACACAAAGTTTTATGGGTATTTTAGTCACTTTTATTTATTGTGGGGTATAAAATCTGGATATAATGTCCAAAAAGGATATTTCAAAAGTATAACTAGAAAGTATGCATATTATAAAATTATTTTATTTTTAATGTCTAATACACCCATAAAAATTAAACTATGGGTTATTGAACTAATTAACTATTAAAATTAACGTTTTTCTCAACGGAACGTCATCTAAAGACCAGACGGATATATACTGTTTTTTCTTTTACATTCCATTTTGTTATCCCTCCTACGTGATTTTCGAGAGTCTATCTAAATGTTGTACGCGGTACAAAGTTCATGGTCCAGAACTCATTTTATTACACTATGTCTATTAGGAAAATTTAACTACACTACTCAGTTATATTTGTTTTTCTTCCCTGTGTACACTTTAGCCAAAAGTAAAGCTAAAAGTCAAATATTATTTAGCATTTTTGGTTTTTTGGTGGATGCTCTGAACCATGGGGCTATATATGTAAATATGGTGGTATCGGATCTATTTGCTATCATTCGATATCAAACCGACTATATTGAAAATTTTGGCTTGCAAAGTAGATTTACGATAAACAAAATATATGTTTCGAGGCACAAAGTAAATTTTAGTTGATAATAAGATGTTTTAGATGGCCATATAAATTTTAAGTTATAAGGGAGATTTCATTCAAATGAAGTTTTTTTTAATCATTGGATACATTTTGGGTCATAATTTCATGTTGATTATGCACTTCGTGTATCATGATTTATGAATTGTGTATCAAATTTCAAGTCATGGTTTAGATATTGGGTCACATCTCAAATTTCGTGGTCGCATTGCAAAATGTATATCTTAGGAGGAATTCTGTGTCACAATGAAAATGTAAGGCTTTAGAACAAAGGCCATGGGCCTTTCAAAACAGAATAAAGATATAGTATTTATCCCATCGTGGGAATTAAAAAAAACACTCCCTTCAAGCGTCATCTCATCTGCTCTTTAAAGAGGACATTCGTAAACTACTTCGGACGAAGTAGTATGCGACTGAGATTAGGGAAAGAGATCCTCTTCCTCTTATAGTGAAATCTAATTTACACAAATTTAGGATTCTACTTCTCTTTGAAGTAGAATACTAATTCCCATGACCTTTACTCTTAGAACTGAGTTTGGCCATTATATCCAATTTTAAGTCACAAGACTAATTTTTATGGGATGTATTTTAATTTTAAACCAATGTGTTTATTGGAGTAATAA
Organism: Papaver californicum; assembly: GCA_023531435.1. Classification (NCBI taxonomy): domain Eukaryota; kingdom Viridiplantae; phylum Streptophyta; class Magnoliopsida; order Ranunculales; family Papaveraceae; genus Papaver; species Papaver californicum. The sequence continues at coordinate 220,881 of JAJJMC010025218.1, read as the reverse complement.
AGAAACCTTTCGTACGGGGTTATCAAATTTTATAGGAGGTTACAAAAGTCGGTGTGCAAACAGAAAGAACTAGTCGATTGGTCCATTTCCTTGGTTGGGCGTGTGTTTAAAAAGTTGGGTTGAAATTGGAAAATAATCCAGACTCTTTTTCGTTGTACAAGCATTCCCCAACAACAACTGAACTCCCTATCAGAAACAAGTGTAGAATCTCTGCCTCTGATTTCCTCTTCTCATCTCTAATGGCGACTGAAACTCAGAAATCAAATGAAACAGAATCAAAAACCGAACAACTCAACAAGGAAACCCTAGAAACACCCTCCTCAGACCCAGCACAGACCAAACAAAAGGACTCTAAAGAAACTACAGCTTCAGTAATTTCTCCAGACTCAATTCTTCAGAAGAAAATTAGCCGTGCTGAGCGTTTTGGTATGCCTGTACAACTCTCCGAAGAAGAAAAACGCAGTTCCCGAGCTAAAAGGTTCTGCCCCTTTCTTCTCAGTCGTTTTTTATATTTTTCTATAATTGTTGGTTTCGTTAATTAGGGTTTCTATCGGTTCTAGGGTTTTTGGAATTTTCATGCTGTTATTGAATTAGGGTTTTCATGAGCTTGGACTCCAGTTCAGTAGACAGTCGTAGTAAACTTTGTTTTGGGGGGTAACAATAAGAATGCCTAATTCGCATGCTATAGAGATTCTGAGTGCTGATAAAAGAGAAAAACATTATTTGTCGGATATTGTTAACATGATTTGAGTGGAATCTGTAAAAGTAATGGACTTTAGTTCTGTATTCTGTTGTTCTTGAGGCAAGAGGATGGCTAGCCGCCTTGCCCCTAACCAAGGAACGCCTCGCGCATTAAATATCAGCAAGTGCTAATTGTGTTACTTGTGTGAAATTGTTAGTTTTGTTCGACATATATGAATGCTGTTTGGTTGTTGTGTAGCTTATGTGCCTAAGTTCATAGATTAAGCTTGAAGTTCTTCTTTTCAGAAAAGCGCCATCAACGTGTAAGTTGATCTGCGCAGATATCCTTGGTTTCAACCTTAGGCAACTGGTTATAAGTCTAAATGTGAATATTGTTTCTGTGATTTTTTTGATTCTGCTAGAGCGTAAAAGGCTTTGCTTCATGTAGACTCGATTAGTTAGTCTTGTGCTTTGACTTAGAAGCATCTGCAAACATACTTTTAAGTTTCTTGTTTGCCTAAATAGCATTGATCAACACTGATCGAAGTCCATTTTTTCAGAAAAATACCATTTGGATAAGTTGACCCTAGGCAGCCACTGAATTTTTCCGAGGAAGTCTGGAACCTTAGGCTACTGGATTCAAGTCTCAGTATGATCATTGTTGCCATAGTGTTACCTCTGCCATAGCCCACAAGGCACTGTGTCATGTTAAGCCTCAATATGAAATAGTTTATCCCGATACATCGACTTAGAGTTGTCCACAGTCATGCTGAACTCTAATTATTTTGCTTCTCTGTGCATATGATTGCAAGTGCTAATTGTGTTACTCGTGTGAAATTGTTAATATTCTTTGACATGTTGGCATGTTGTTTGGTTTTTGTATAGATTATGTGCCTAAATGACTCTGTAGTTTCATAGATTAAGCATGAAAAGCGCCAATGTGTAAGTTGATCTTAAATGACCACCAGATATCCTTGGATTCAACCCTAGGCGGCTGGATTCAAGTCTAAATGTGATGATTGTTTCGGTGGTGTTGATTCTGCAAGAGCCTAAAACACGTTGCTTCAAGTAGATTTGATTAGTTAATCTTGATATCCGACTTGGATGTGTCTGCACACATACTTAAGTTTATTGTCTTGTTTTTTTGTGACATTGTTAATGTTCTTCAACGTGTATGCATGTTATCTACTACTTGTTGCCTAAATAGCATTGATCGACATAGATCAAAGTCCATTTTTTGCAAAAAAAAAAAACACCGTTTGGATAAGTTGACCCTAGGCATCTGCTGAATTTCCCCAGGAAGACTGGAACCTTGGCTACTGGGTTCAAGTCTTAATATGAAAATTGTTGCCTTAGAGTTAGTTCTGCCTCAGCTTAACAGACACTGTGATGTTAGACTTGAAAAGTTTATGTTGATACATCGAGTTAGATATATCCAGTTATGCTGAATTCTAATTATTATGCTTATCCGTGCAAACAATTGCATCTGAACTGCAACGTTTGCTTCTATCTGTTAGACATGTTTGTAATTTAGTTGATTTGTGGTTCAAATTAATGACCCCTGCGCTATGTTATGTTTTCTGATTTCAGATTAAGTGTCTCAATATGATCTTATCTCTTTGGTAGGTTTGGCAGTCAGATCCCGTCAAAGGGATCAGAGGAGTTAAAGCAAGCAGAAGAGCTCAAGAAAAAGGCCAGGGCGGAGAGGTCTGTTCCTTTTTGTCTCTCATTCTATTATTATTCATTTGACTTTTATTGTCAGGATATTGCAGTAGTTGCAAATACATACTTATTTTTATCCGAGTACTCTTTGCCAACCCTTCTGGATATCCAAAAGGTGTATTCATATTTGTTCAATCTCAGGTTTGGAATTTCGGCCCAATCTGCATCGGATGAGGAAATAAAGAAGAAAGCGCGGCTAGCCAGATTTGGACAAACGCCCAAGATTGATCCAGTAGAAGAAGATAAAAAGAAGACCAGGGCAGCAAGGTTAGCATTATATAACACCGCTTTTCTTCCTTTTAACAAATGAACATTCCAGTTGTATTTTGCAATATAAAGATTCCTTGATTTCAGAACAGGCTCTAAAAACTGTTTCTTCTTGCAATTTCTAGATTTTCACAAAGTACAGCAGTTACTCCTGGCAAAGCCAAAACTCAGGAGGTAAGGATTAATTTCATGGGTTTATGTTGTATGACTAGATTAGTATCTATTTCATGGAAAATGAGATCGTCAATGACTGAACATTATTCCGGTCTTCTTACTGGTTCATTTTGTTGATCATATCAGAAGATGGTTATCACGGCTGAGGCTACTGGAGGGGTTTGAAACACCGGTTTCTTCTTGGAACAGTAATTTTGATTCAAATTTCTGATTCCTCAGTTCTCATGGTTAATGATAAGTTCTAACTCAGTGTCAGTCTTGTTGAGAGTTCTGCTTAACTCCTCGTGCATTCTGTCAGTTGTTGTGTTCTAACATACTGTACTCGCTTAGGAGGTTCCATAATGTTTAGTTTTGAGCATATGGAATCCTAAGCTGTAGTGATGTCTCCGTTTTGAGAGGCTGAAAAACAAAAATGTGATGCTGAGAATTCCAGTAATTTGTTCTTTTTTTTTTTTTACTGTCCCGAGGAAATCTTATGTTGTTATTGAAGCCAATGCTAAATTCTAATCATTCCTGTGAATCATGGTGGTGTTTCGGTGTTTTTTTTTTGTGAAGTTCCTTTCAAGTTTATTTGTATTTCATGTAAGCACTGAAGCTTGTATAGTTCCCTTCATTTGATGTCCATGTCATCTTTCCAAAATTGTGTGCGCTACAGAATACATGATAATGGAAAATATTCCCCAGGGGCTAATATCACCACTGCTTAGCTTCAATTCAGTTCTGACCATTAAAAATGGGATCCGTCTCTCTTTTTTCTTTATTTTTTTTCCTTCTGCACTCTGCCGAGTATTGTCAAGCTTTCTCTTAAGCAAAAAGTGAAATTCTAGAAGTCTTGAAAGACTTTTGGGTGTAATTGTGATAAAGTCAGATTTCACTGGTACTGTTTTTCACAAACTTTCATCAATAAGCCATTGACTAGAAAAACTAGGCCACTTGGGAAAAGTTAATCTGGTTCATGCGCCTGATTAGACTATGGTTTTTCCAAATTATGCCTGCAAGATTCCTGGCCGCTTGAAATTTCAAACTTTTATCAAATAAATACTTGAAAATAGCTTCAAAAACTTGTGATTGATTTATAGCAGAAACTGTTGAGAAATTAAAGCCAAAAGATTCATACTGATACCAGAAAACCACTGTTCCATTTTCCTACTCACACTTTACCTCCAAAACTACGAATTCATGGTCTAATACATGGTCCATGCATTGTCCACGCTTTACTTTGGAGTTATATTATGCCAGGAAATGAGTTTGCTCATGCAGATAGTATTTTCATAACCAACATACGTTTAGAGTATGTTTGTGTTAGGATTGATATTATAAAGAAAACAAAACGAAAAACAAGAACACACAAGATTTACTTGGTTCACCCAAATTAGGTTACGTCCAAGGAGAGGCTGCAGTTTCACTATGATCTCAAAAACAGAGTTCCAGAGGAATATAACGATGATAATAATCCTGTTACAAACCCTAGATATTACAATTCTCTATATATAGAGACTACTGAAAAACCTTTCGGGTCCGGGCCTATCAGCCCGTCCCTCCGTTCCATAAACAAACCTCTCAAAAAGTTTCATTTAATTTCCCAACGGGCCGCCAGTCGGATCGGGTCAAGTGCGAAACCGGGTCGTGCACTACCAGGCTCCACACAAACATAACAATCTCCCACTTGGGGACTGGTCACATCACAACGCGCCCTAACTCCACTCTGAGCAAACTTCAAAACACACCGATAACCGCAACAACTCTCTTAACCAATCATCAAGCTCGAAGACCCACTGAAGCTGCACACAACTTCAGTTTCTCAAGGGTCACTGGTTTTGTCAACATGTCTGCTGGATTCTTTGCTGCATCAATCTTCTCAAGTGTCAACTGACCATCTTCTATCAAAGATCGAATGAAATGATATTTAATATCCACGTGCTTGGTTCTGGAATGGTATACTGGATTCTTATCTAAGAAAACAGCACTCTGACTATCACTATGCAAAACTCCATTTCCTTTCTTCATACCCAATTCACCCAAAACACACTGTAACCATATCATCTCATTGTTCGCCTTAGTAGCAACAACATATTCTGACTCTGTAATAGACAAGGCTACCATCTTCTGTAAATTAGAACCGCAGCTCACAGCAGTACCACCCAAAGTATACACATACCCAGTAGTACTCTTTCTACTATCAATATCACCAGCTAAGTCAGCATCAACATAACCCTCGACTTCATACTAGAACCTGTGAAGCAGAGTGATGTATTTGCAGTACCCTTCAAATACCGAAGTAGCCACTTGACTGCCTCCCAATGTTGCTTTCCTGGATTACTCATGTACCTGCTCACAGCTCCCACTGCATGTGCAATATCTGGTCTGGTGCAAACCATGGCATACATAAGACTCCCAATCACGATGCATAAGGAATCTTCTTCATATAAGCCTCATCTTCTGCTGTCTTAGGTGACTGGTCTTTGGTTAAAAAGTGGTTACCCAAAGGCGTGCCCACTGGTTTGGCACTCTCTATGTTAAACCTCTTCAGAATCTTGTTCACATATTCTGACTTCGACAGCTTCAAGGTACCATGATTGTTATCTCTCGTGATCCTCATACCAAGAATTTGCTTTGCAGCTCCCAAATCTTTCATCGCCAAACTGCTTTGACAGTTTCTTCTTTAGATCATTTATTTCCTTACCGCTAGGCCCTACAATAAGCATATCATCCCACATAGCAGTAAAATCATAAAAGTGTTTTCAGACCTCTTTATGTAGCAACAATGATCTGATTCGAATTAGTGAAGCCGGTGATACCCATAAAACTGTCAAACTTCATATACCACTGCCTTGGAGCTTGTTTTAAACCATACAAGCTTTTATTCAATTTCCAAACCAAATTCTCCTTTCCCTGTATTGCGAAGCCCTGTGGTTGCACCATATAAATGTCTTCCTTCAAATCACCGTGAAGGAATGTAGTCTTCATATCTAACTGCTCAAGGTATAAGTTCTGTGCAGCCACAATTCCCAAAACCAATATGATTGTATTTAACTTCACAACTGGAGAGAAAATATCAGTGTAGTCTACACCTTCCTTTTGCTGAAAACCCTTCACAACAAGCCTATCCTTGTAACGTGTACTCCTATCATGTTCTTCTTTTACTTTGTACACCCATTTGTTATACAAAGCCTTCTTCCCTTCTGGTAGCTCGGTTAGCTGCCAAGTCTGATTCTTGAGCAAAGAATCCATCTCATCTTTCATAGCTAACTCCCGCTTGCTCGAATTCTCAACTTGCAAGCTTCAACATAATTTTCAGGCTCACTTCCATCTGACAACAAGATGTGTTGAAGAGAGGGTGAATAACGATCCACTGCCTTGGGTACCCTACTGCTTCTCCTAAGAGTGGGAACCGGAGTACTGGGGTTTGTAGAAGCTGGACTACCCTGCTCTATCTCAGGCACTTCGCTTTCCTGGTTCTGGACAACCTTCTCTTGTATACTGATTTTAGAAGTCTCACCCAAATCAACATAAGAAGAGTATTTTACTTCTGGTGCCTCTGGTTCTTCAAATGTATTGATTTGTCCTTGAACATAACCTTTTCATTGAAGATGACATTCCTGCTATTGGTAATTTTCTGATTTTCTGCATCCCAAAATCTATAACCAAAAACATCATCTTCATAGCCAATAAAGAAACATTTCTTGGATTTGGGATCAAGTTTGTTTCTAGCATTGGCATCAACATGTACATATGACAAACAACCAAATACTTTCAAAAAAGAGAGATTTACCTCCTTACACTCCATACCTCCTCTGGAAATTTGAAATTCAACGGAACTGATGGTCCTCTATTGATCAGATAAGCTGCAGTGTTGGTTGCATCAGCTCAAAAAACCTTTGGAAACCCAGCATGCAACCTCATGCTTCTAGCACGTTCATTTAGGGTCCGGTTCATGCGCTCAGCTACACCATTTTGTTGTGGTGTCCCTAGGATGGTCTTCTCCATTCTGATTCCATTTGTAGCACAATACTCTTTGAACCCACCATCAATATACTCACCCCCATTATCTGACCTTAGGCACTTCAGTTTCAAACCTATCTCATTTTCTACCAAAGCCTTCCACTTCTTAAATATATCAAATACATCACTTTTATTTTTCAGAAAATAATTCCATATTTTTCTGGTTGAGTCATCAATAAATGTGATGTAGTATAATGAGCCACCAAGTGATGGAACTGGAGATGGTCCCCACAAATCAGTATGCACCAACTCTAACTTTTCTGGTTTTGGAGTTCTACCGCGTTTGACGAAGCTGACTTTCTTCTGCTTCCCAAGGATGCAGCTCTCACACATACCAACATCAATGGTCTTCAATTCTGGTAGTTTCCCGTTCGACTGAAGTACCTTCATGCCCTTCTCACTCATATGCCCAAGCCTTTGGTGCCATAGAGTATCACTAGATTCAGTAACTACAACTGTATCTACTGCTGCCATGCCAACAATAGAAAAGTCTCTCGGACTTGAATACATATAAAGAGTACCCGTCTTGTAACCACGAGACACTACCATAGCTCCCTTAGTCACCTTCCATCTACCACCACCAAAATAAACACCATGCCCTTCGTCATCAAGCTGCCCAATAGAAATCAAATTCCTCTTTAACTGTGGAACATGTCTAACCTTGTGGATTCTCCAGACTGATCCATTTTCCTGCTTAAGCTTGATCTCTCCAATGCCTACTACCTGAAGTGGTCTATTATCATCGAAATAGACAATCCTGTACTTACCTGCAATATAGTTAACAAAAATTTCTCGGCTTGAAGTGGTATGCCAAGAAGCTCCTGAGTCGAGAACCCAAGAGTCCATGGGACTTTCAACAGAAAGCAGTAAGGCATCTTGCACGGTTTTTGTAACAACATTCGCACTTTTATTCCCCATCTTCTTAGATTCTTTGCACCACTTCTGTATGTGGCACATCTGGCCGCAGTTCCAGCATCCAGTCGGACCCCCTGGACCTCTAGATTGGCCCATGCTTCGTCCTCTTCTTGATTTAGATCTTCCTCTGTACTTATTTTTCTGAGATGACATGCCTCTTGATTCGACGTTAAAGGCAACATCATTATTCGAAGACTCACCAGAATCCTTCCTTCGAACTTCTTCGCCCAAAATCAGATCGCGTATGTCATTATACTTTAGCTTCTCTTTGCCGGCGGAATTACTTACGGCAGTTCTCACAACTTCCCAACTGTTGGGTAGAGAAGCCAAAAGGATTAGGGCACGAATTTCATCATCAAATTCGATCTCGACAGATGATAGAGCATTCACGATTACACTGAACTCATTCAAGTGCTTTGTAACTGAAGCGCCCTCTAGCATGTACAATATGAACAACTTCTTCATCGGATGCACCTTGTTGTTCGCCGACGGCTTTTCATACATACTCGTTAAGGCCTCCATCAGACCAGCAGTGGTCTTTTCTTTCACAACGCTGTGTGCAACTGACTTGGCTAGGGTTAATCGAACAACCCCTAGAACCTGTCGATCCAGGAGTTTTCAATCTGCTTCGAATATCCCATCTGGCTTCGTTGAATCCAATAGAGGTTGCTGCAAATTTCTCCCATAGAGATAATCTTCAATCTGCATTCTCCAGTACGCGAAATATGACCCATCAAACTTTTCGATTGCGTTTGCAGATCCGAACCCTATCGCAGATGATGTCGACGCCCCTTTCTCTGTCGTTCTGTCGTCTTCTCCTGCTGCCATCGATTCTTCCCATAATTCTTCACGAATCTAGCTCTGATACTAGTTGTTAGGATCGATGCTATAAAGAAAAAAAACGAAAAACAAGAACACACAAGATTTACTTGGTTCACCTAAATTAGGCTACGTCCAAGGAGAGGGTGCAGTTTTCACTATGATCTCAAAAACAGAGTTCCAGAGGAATATAACGATGATAATAACCCTGTTACAAACCCTAGATAGGACAACTCTCTATATATAGAGACTACTGAAAAATTTAAGACCCCGTGGAAGATTGTTTATATTCACTCTCGGGTCCGGGTCTATCGGCCCGTCCCTCCGTTCAATAAATAAACCTCTCAAAAAGTTTCATTTAATTTCCCAACGGGTTGTCAGTCGAAACGGGTCAAGTGCAAAACCGGATCATGCACTACCAGGCTCCACACAAACATAACAGTTTGGCAGGTTTTTAGTCCTGGAAGTTGGTAGGAGTTTGGTAAACCTGACTTAGTTCATCGAGGCCGTTGGAACTTTTTTAGATAATGGTTGGCCAGTTCGATTGGTTAGGATCAAAACAGCGTTTCTTTTGCGACGAAGCCTACAACTCCAGTGTCATCATACTATTCCATAAAAAAAAATGCCAACTTGGGTGTGTTTGTCAGCTCCTGCATAGAATAAAACATGAGTAATTTCCTAAATATTTGTTTGGAGACTCATAAAGACCCAGAATGAAGACCAAAATGGTTTAAAAATGAGCAGTTTTTAAGTTTCATTTGCCATTTACTAGGCAATTTTTACAAGGAAGGATTTTCTTCCTAAAGCATCTCCCAGTTTAATCTCCCAGCTCTACTACTGTCTCTAGTTTAGAGAGCTTTCAGTGAAGAAACATTACTGGGAAGCCTAAGTTAGTATGAATAAAGAATTTGCCGTTTCATTTTTAATACAAATAGTAAAATGGGGGAGAAAGATCAAGAGATGGAGAATCTAGAACCATGCCATATTAGGAGTTGCCGTCCGTAGGGGCCCCACCAGCTCCTCTAATAGAAACCGTGGTACCATTCCAAGAGTTCTTACTGATCAGTTGATGGTCTATGAACAAAACTATAACCGTGATATCGTCGTGGAAATGTCTCCGCACTCCTCTGTCAATCTTTTTCAAGTCCGAGTATCTCATTTCTCTCTTTTTTGCTGCTTCTCGAAGAGCAGTTTTAATAAGTCTTCTCGCAATTCCCTGCATACACATGACAGGTTAATAGAAAGACATCACTAGTGATCGAAATAATTTTGTTTGGGAGTTAGTAATCCTACTAATCCATTGTTTCACATATTCTTGTCTTTTCTCTTTATGCAACAAAAGGTTCCCTTTTCTGAGTAAAAATTTGAGGTTGAGGAAGAGAGATTTGAAAACTTACATTACGTGGAGAACGATGAACGAGGTCAACAGCCTCTTGATTGCTAAGGTGTTCCCAAAGACCATCAGATGCAAATATAAGAAATTCATCTTGCGGGTAGATTTTCTCCACATATATGGCTGGTTTAGCACTAAGGATGGGCTTGTGGAAGGGTTCAGGCAGTCTGAACTTTGCTAGTAGAGGCTCTCTATTAAATTCTGATCTCTTTAAATAAGCATCTCCGATTGATCTTGAAATCTGCACGAATTTCAGAAGAGTATACCCTAAACATCAACCCCAAACTTATGTCTGCAAGCCCGAAAAATCTTCTACTTGATTCCTCTAAAGATATTAAGAAAACAAATGCATATGAAAACCCAACAGAAACTCACCTGTATTATACCCTTCACACGCCAAACTTTATGTTTTAAAACCACAATCTGTGAATCATCGGGATGCATTGAACGCAATTCCTCCCTCACAGACTCTATACTTGCATTGTGCTCTTCTGACAATTGAATAGCTCTAACCTCCCTAAGGGCTCTCTCCGATCTCCCTAAAACTACCCGAGAATCTCCGGCATTTGCAATATATAGTGTTCCATTACATATCATGCCCACCAAACAACACGTTCCTACTGATGCAAGTTGTGGTTTATTGCGCCATTGCTCCCTCACGAGACATAGGAAATCCTCTTCAGTAGCTGCATACGCTTTATTGATAGCATCTACTGTCACCCCTTGATGCTCTGCCGTAAATCCTGCAACCCCACAAGTCTAAAAGATGAGAACATATATTTAACTGCAAACACATCCAATTAGACAATTTTTTATTAGAATAAAAGAGAATCACGAATAAAATTAGGAGTGCTTAAAGTCTACAGATATCAGTTAAGGCCATTAACAACCTCTAGGATCAAAAATTGACCCCATGAGACTCATTGAAACCAAATGACCTAAAATACTGTTTCACATTCAGCCTTGACATTTATGGTAAGCTTTTAAAATTTGCCTCTTTCTTTCCGAGGATTGGATTATCATTGAAAAAAGCTTTTCAATATTTGCCTTGACAGTTATGGTATGCTATCCAATTATGAAAAGCCTATTCTATTATCCAGATTAAGCTTTTCATTTTCAACAATCATCATTAGAAGTACAGTAATCCTCTAAAACTGAACAGTTGCAAACAATTTCTGGTTGCGTAATTTCAACTACGACATCAAATGCACGCTAACCACTTAACTAACGAATGAAATTGATTCCATTCTCCTGTTTGAACTTGAAACCTCTTCAGGTTATGCTAAGAGTCAATCACAATTACCAACTTTGAAAATAAGCTTTCATAAAAAGGTGACTTTTGACCCTCAAATTGAAACTACAGTTTATAACACATTTTATTAATTTGCTCTACAGTACTGATTGAATTGCATAGCTGGTTAACAGTCTTAAGTATGTGAACAGTGCTGTTGCACTACATGATACACTATCATGTACTTTTGCACATTTTCCTTTTGATACATTGGCCAAAAGACCAAAACAAAATGGAAAATTCTAATAACCAAAGCTACAATTAGAAATTAACAATTTACAGAGACCAAATTGGAAATTTGGAAGAAGAACATACTCTTGAGATTGTTGAACAAATGATCATTCACGAACCGAGAAGTCTCTGGTCCTCCATGCCCATCATAGATCCCAACAAATGTCCCTTTAGGTCCCGAATCATATAAACTCAAAGGTCCTGATTCAAGTTGACTAGCATCCTCTAACAAATTGTTAGCTTGAACTACCGCCATTGAAAATTCACCATTAACATGATGACCTAAATCTTTATACCATAATAATCCTTCACTCCGGCCACTTTCGTCTCTACTTTTTCTACTACCATTATTATTATCATCACCTTCTACAGAAGGCTTCCAACAAGGGTAAACTATTTTCATGAATCCAGATGATAGCATACCTCACATTTCCCTTTCTATCCAAACCATCCAATAGAAATGTTCATTAAATCCAGATCCAATATCTCCACCCAAACACGCTTTCTTCTTATCAAATTCAACGAAGACGAAATTTCTTGATTTATATATGAATAATAATAATAATAATACTCAATATTGTATAGCTCAGACACCATCAACATCCACAGATCCTCTTCTTCAAGAAGTAAAACAAAATGGGTATGGGCCAAAAATTTGCTGTGCTGTGCACGAACAAGTCTGTGTAGTCTCTGTGTTGACAAAAAAGCAATGATCTTTAATACAGTTCAGAGAATTTAGAGGGGATGTTTTGTGTTTAGTATTACCATACCTTGAATCTAAATCTGGTTGTCAGGATTTGCCATCAGTCCTTCCCATGCCCTTTATTGAATTGATCTATCAAAAGACAAGAATTTCCAACAAAATCACATCTAAAGATTTCTTATTTTTATCTTCTAACAGACAATATTTCCCTATACATAAAAGATCAGATAAGAGAAATATAAAAAAAAATTAAAAAAAAAACAACCAAACAACAAGATTTAGAGATCAAAGATACACAATGGGTTTTCTTTGTTCTTTCTAATAAAGAGAGAGAAGAAAAACAAAAATGAAAATTTTATTTTTGATTAGAAAAGTCTTTTTCTTTCATGGAACCTTAAAATAGCTTTATATTATTTGTTGAAGCTGTAAGTTTTACTACTAATAATAATTTGTTTGTAATAAAAATGAGGTTTTTATTTCTTAAAATCATTGGCTGGAGTTTTGACCTTGACAAGCAACAACCCGCCTTTTTAGGCAGCTTTAGCTCGTCACTTTCTTTTTTTTTCTTTTCTTTCCTCTCTAAATTTTGCCTAACCTCTGGTTTTTTGTTATCATTTCTCTCCATATTTGGACATGATTTTATAGTTTTTTTTTTATCCAACTTTATTTTCTTTATTATTGACAGAGGAAGGAAAAATTCTACTTTGAAATTTAATAAATGAAACTTCTTACCTACTTAAAATTCATAACTTAACTGTTTTAGAAATATACACAGTTCTAATCACTGTATTTAGTTAATTTTGGATTGATATTAGTAACATTAAATAACTCACTCATTGATTTCAAAGTTTACACATTTTAATCCAATCAATTGAATCTTTTTTTTTCCTACAATTAGTTGTTATTATTGTGGACTATTGTTAGGATTCTAAAATGTGTTACTTTCTACTCCAAAATAAAAAACGGTGTTACTTTGGGGACATGGGGACATGATTCTAAAGTGTGTTCACATGATGGTAGGTTTGATGAACTATAGAAATGCAAAACTTTGGAATTTTTTTCTTGAAGCCTAAATTTTTTGAGTTATAAATGTATCCGAAATTTAATTATGATGATCAAGATATCTTGTTAAGTATATTTGTTGAATCGTTAAAATAAACTAAAAGTTATATAAGATTGTAATTCTAAATTTATAAAAATACGAGTTAAAGAGAATCCAAATTTTGATTCCCACCACGTTGAGAAATAATCGATTAATATTTATGAATCATCAGAACCAACATAAATTTTAAGCTAAAGGAAGTTTATGTTTTTAAAACGTTTTGTGAAAAATAAGAGAATTAAATATCTTGTTAGCTCATGATCCATGCACACATATATACCTATTAAAATTACAAAACATTTTTGGTAGATGATGTATGATAAATGTAATGGAATTAAATGAATTATAAAAGATTGTGCCTATAAATTTGTGTTCACGAATCTAATTAAGCACATAAATTAAGAGAAAGTCAAAAAATAATCCTATTAAAGATACAAGATTTTACAAAATTATATTCTATTTGTTACTCTTTATTTCATCATTTTTGTTTGAATTTCATCTTTTCTATTACTCTTTTATCATCTTCTCAGCCTAAGTTTCATCTTCTTTGTTTTTATCTGCTCTTTTAATCTTACTAGTATTTTTTTCCAGGTTTTAAGATGGATGAAGAGGAACTCGTAATTGGAGAATCAGATGATATAATTTCTCTTTCTTTCCCACGGGGTTTCCTGGACGCATCTAAGATATTGATGGATGATGGTGAATATATATAACACTAAGTTGCTACCAGAACTTCTGCACATACCCCCATTAACATTCACCCACTGTTTCAGATTGAACAAGTCTATAAGTTGGCTAGAAAGAAAATTCAGGAGTATGATTTGATGAACCATTTTTAAGATTAACATGTAGTTTTTTTTTCTTCAGTTTTTTGTTTTTCTTTTCATCTTCTTTGTAAATGAAATTTTTTACATGTTTAAAGTTCATAATTTAACAGTTTTAGAAATGTACAATGTTATGATCACTGTATTTAGTTATTTTGGGATTGTTATTATTAACATAAACAAAGCACTCATTGATTCCAGATTTTAGATGTTTTAATCGTATCAACATATCTTTTTTTCATTCTTTTACATCTAGTCGTTATAATTGTGGACTATTGTTAGGATTCTTATATGTGTTATTTTGAGGACACGTTTCCAAAGTGTGTTCACATGACAGCAGGTTCCATGAATTAATGTAAATCTATAACCTAATTTGAGTTTTTTTTTTCTTGGAGCATAAAACTTTTGAGTTGCAGGTGTATACAAAATTAAATTTTATCGACAATGAAGATGAGGATCAAAATATCTTATTAATTTACAATAATGTATATTTGTTGAATCTTTAAAATAAACTAAAAGTTATATAAGATTGTAATTTCAAATTTGTGAAATACGAGTTGAAAAGAATAAAACTTTAATTCCGACCATGTTGAGAAATAGTCGATTAATACTTATGAATCACCGGACACAACAAAACTTTCAAGCTAAGAGAATTTATGTTTTTTTTTGAAACATAGAAGTTTATGTTTTTAAAACGTTTTGTCGAGGATAAGAGAAGAGCTTCAAGATATTTCTGCAGCAATTAATTCAATTAAACTTTCCAATTACCCAATATAATTTTACTTAGACAATAAGAAGGCTATTCGTATGATACAGTGTGAACGATTATTTCTGTCAAGGAGTTTAAATGCAATTACGAAGATTATTTCATATCCACGATTCGTTGCTATCATGTATCAATCAATTATCAGAGATATTGTTGACAGTCTTAAATGTCTGAAATTTCCTCTTAATACTGCTCTGTTCACTCATATTCCAAGAGAAATCAATTATCCGGCTCATTTTCTTGCACGAGTTCAAACAGAAGTTGGGAAGATCACTTATCAGTCGAAAAGTGGTATCCTTCAACCAGAGGATATGCCTCAAATGCTGGACTATCTTTTTAGCAGAGACATAAGTTCTGCGTATGTAAAGTTGGACACTTAAAATCTAAGGTGAAAGGTTATTAATTCAGTCAAAGAAGAAATCGATGTTGGAACAAAATGAAGTACCAAGATTATCAAGTCTAAATGATTGTTGATTTTCTACATGAACTCTTTTATATTGGGTCATCTTTAATGCTAGAATTTTGCTTGGGGTTTCTATTATTGAGGGTGAATATTTTGATGGGTTACTTTAAAAATCTCTCCAATCTATCTTCAAACCATGAAACAAGTTTTGTAATAGTGTTAGAATAAGAAATATGTCATCATTTCCTGTTGTTAGTTGCATTTGAGTTTTTAGTTATGTGTTAAAGTGTCTCAGTGAGTTTGAATTTTTTTGAAACGTTTGGCGACATAACAAGAAAGAAAAACTTTTAACCCATTTATTATTCATTTAAAAAAAAAAGAAAAAAAGGGATAAGAAAAGAGAATTACAAAGGACACGAAGAATATCACTTTAGAAGACGCTATGGAAAAGGTCTCCAAAAAGGTCTTTTACTTTTATTAGGGGTTATATTAATAAAATTCTTTTGATCAGAATCCAGTTCAAGGGATTTTAGTTGAACCTTATAGTTCCACTATCCGGTCATGTGTTTGTTGTAACTTTGTCGTAGCTTTCTGTTCGTTTTTTTTTCTCTATTCCTTTGTTTGGTTTGGGTCTCCTTAACCACCTCTCCTTTTTTAAAAAAATAAGTAAAAAAATTTAAGTATCTTGTTAACTCATGATTCATGCACCCATACATCTATTAAAATTTCGAAACATTTTTGGGATATGGTATATGTTAAATGTATGAAATGAATGAATTATAAAAGATTGTGCCTCTAAATTTTTGTTCACCTATAGAATTAAGCACATAAATTGAGAGAAAATATAAAATACATCCTATTTAAATTATAAGATTTTAAAAACCTTTTTTTTGTAATTCAATGATATATGAAAATAATTTTATTTATTATAGAAAATAGAAGTTAAATGAGGAAAATGTAGAAAAGACAGTGACTTTATATTCACATAAAGATAAAGATAAAGTTGAGAAAATTATAAAATTGTGATTTACCTCTGGAGATAATAAAAGCGATAAATTTAATCGATAAAATTATAATCTACCTCTGGAGATAATAAAATCGGTGGATATAGTCGAGAAAAATACAAGATTGTGATCTATCTCTAGAGATGATAAAGTCTGAGAAATCTTGATTATGCAATCCTGACTGTCTATCTCTATCGGCCAACAATCTTTTTTCTATCTTTCTTTTCATACTTCACAACTGATTTACATGAAAATTCAGGAACCTTTCTTTAAAAGATAATTCTATAGCTATTGGATCAGTCATCGTTTCGTCCATTTATCGTAACAAAATCGGTGGAAGACATAATTTACCGACGAAACTAGAGTGCTAGGAAAACGGTTGTAATCATTTTCTTAACAACATCAATCAAAATGAATAACACGTGAAAATCAAATTTCCATATAAAAAGGTTTCAAGTTGTCAATAGAGCAGTAAAAAGCAGAGATGAATCATGATGAATATTATTATTACTCTCAGTTACTTGCGAGATGAGAAAAAAACTACATCAGCTTAAGAATAATCTATTGTTTATGCCCCAAGAAACGTTACCTATTCAACCACCTAACTAAGATGATGCCCAGTACCACCACCATTGAATCTGATTTTCTTTTTTTTTACTGTAAAAACAATATTCAAAAAGGACGACTTTGGATGGCTGTAAAATGTGGGCATATGATGCAAGTAAGAAAAAAGAAAGTCAAAATGTTGAAATGGTTTTGAACTTTTTTGATTGGTCAAGGTTGCTAAAGATTTTCGTATGGAATGACATATGACCACCTGATCGTGACCGTTGATTCACATAATTATTATTTTTTTGAAAATTTGTAGTGTTTTGGGTTGTTATCATCAAGTTCTTGACCAATAGCATTACCCATTAAGCACTAGACTCTTTTCACATAAGAAATAAAAGAGAGTTGGCTCCACTGACTTCGGACTTGTTCTCGTATGTCCCGGGGCTTCACATAAATCAACTTTGTCATTCTTTATATTTCTTTTTGGCAAAGCTATGCACCCCAATTGAGATTAAAAAAAATACAAAGTTATGTGTGATTAATTGGTCAATAATGTTGTCAGATATCCTAAATCTATATCTGAATTTTAGTAGTATTTTTATTCTCTGACAAAATTATAGTGTTGAAGAAAAAAAAAATTCTCTACAAAACCATTAGTTACTCAGAGGAGTTGGGACGAATGACACATAGCATCGGCTTCAAATCAATGGCGAAAAAACTTTAAGATGGTTTTTGATAGATATTTTAAACTTTTTTTTTTCTTTTTACTGGAGTTATAAAGAGGTTTTGACTTTGTAAGATGGTGTTTTAGTAGAACTTTTTATTTATTTTTATTTGTTTGAATGAGATATTTTGAAGTATGAAGACAACAAATTCATCTTCCTTTTCCATATACAGTATTTCCACAGTGTTCTTCAAAAGACATGGACAATGCTAGGTAGAGGCACACTCAATAGTAAAACTACTGTTTGTAAATTTGTTATGGTTTGGAATATAAACACCTCTGCCCATAAAATCACTATTTGGGTCGTCCAAAAA
This sequence comes from Papaver californicum, assembly GCA_023531435.1. Taxonomy (NCBI): domain Eukaryota; kingdom Viridiplantae; phylum Streptophyta; class Magnoliopsida; order Ranunculales; family Papaveraceae; genus Papaver; species Papaver californicum. The sequence goes on along the minus strand of JAJJMC010025218.1, from coordinate 202,994 downwards.
TTTCTTGGGGTCACAAACCAATGGCTCATATCAAAAACGGGTTCGTCTCTCATCAATGGACTTTCCCAAGACGTGTATATCTTTTCCTCTTTAAAGGGTTAATTTTTTCCTATGCTTAAACGGTAAGAAACCAACCTCAACATTCAACGGTGAACAATACCCATCTTTAAAATCTTTTAAGACTACAATTGATGAAAGGAGAGCGACTCTAATCTTTTTTCACATAGTTTTTCTACGTATTAATAAGATAGAAAAAAAAAAGAAAAAAAAACCATTAATATCTAAATACCTAAATCCATTTACGTCGTCTCTTTTTTCCATACCCTAATTCTATTTTCTTAGCATATATCCACGAGCCCAATATTAAAAAATTTCAAGTACATTTTGCTGCAACATACCAAATGCACAATCAATACTACGTATAAGCGGTGCTATACATGATGCGGAACGCATCAGTAGTATAACGTTTGGGTGGGAAAAAACAACAACTCAACATCCACTCTAAGCCTCACTCCTTTTTTTCTTTTTTCCCTCTCTGCTAATACACCTTAACGTACTTATACTATTAATTTTGTTATTATTATTATTATTATTATGAGGATTTTGATATGATTTGGGTCACTGATTATCTTCCTCAATGATTACAGATCTAGATGTTTGTTATTTCATAGTATGTCTTTCTATTTACCGCTTTAACTTTCACTTTTAGGGTTTTTGCATCATAGCGTATAGATAGGTAGATATTGTCTGAGTTAGATAATTAGGTTTTGGTTGTGTATCTTTACATGCAATAGTTTTATCATGTGTATTTGGATTGATATTGATATTGATTTTGTTATATGTGTATAGTTTGGTTTTAAATTGTGGATTGAAAATTTTGATTTAGGCTAATGCAGCGTCGGGGATTGCTGTGCACGATGATTGCAGACAAAGGTTTCTGGAATTGAAGGCCAAAAGGACTTTCCGTTTGTTGTTTACAAAATAGAAGATAAGGATAAGTAAAAGAAAATTATTGTGGAAAAACTTGGTGAGTCAGCTGAAAGATATGAAGATTTCACTTCACACCTTCCTGCTGAAAGGTATGAAGATTCACTTCACACCTTCCTGCCGATGAGTGCTGATATGATGTCTATGATTTTGATTTCATGACTGCGAAAATTGCCAAAAGAGCAAGATTTTCTTCATCCATTGGTCATTTTAGACCTGTATTTTTAGTTGTCTTTGTGAGGGTATTAAATCCCTAACACCACGTGTTCAAATACTATGGAAAGAGTATCAGATTATGATGGAATAAGAAAAACTGAAATAAAACTCTTTGATAAGTACTGAAACAGACATCTTCGTTGCACGATCGACACACAAGTTGCGGGAAAGCATGGCACACTGTACGAAACAGACATCTTCGTTGTATGACTGACACACAAGTTGCGGGAATGATTGACACAATGAATAGAACTGACAAACATTAATGCATAATGGACACGTCTCAGTTGTACATGTTGCGGAACAAAAGTAGCTAAAGCATGACAAGTCACTTTCAATAGCCACGTATTGGACATGCCAAATTCTGAAAATAATAATGTCACTTTCAATGGCCACATGTCAGACATTCCATAATTCTAATAAGACCGCAGCATTCATCCAAATCCAAAAATAATAACTTGAATACAAATCCACAGAAGAGGTGCGGGTCACCAAGCAGAAAACTAAGGGAAATAAGAAGTACACATGTCAAGTCTTGTGGGAATTACAAATAAGAATGCGGGATAAGCTTCTTTCCAAAGTCTGGATAAGAACTAATAAGTAGAAAGTTTATATTGGAGGGACCCATGATATTTACTATAAACATCAAACTCCAATCAGAAAGAAGGGACGGAAAATTTTGGAGAAGACAAGAATCAGAGGAAATTTTTTAGGTATGGGTGTTGTGTCAATTTAGTATATTCGTAGTGCACTCATTCTTGGGTAAATTCTACTTGATTCATATAACCTGATATTCTTTTGTGACATACAATCATGAATAAAAACATCCAAATCCTTTATTACCCGTGGATGTAGACAATCTGTTGTCGAACCACGTTAAATAATTGCGTTGATTCATATTTCAATTTCTTGTTCTTATTGTTAACATTTGTTTTCATTATATTTGATTTGATCTGACTTATGTTTCTGACTCATATGATTGTGATCCAAAGATTAGATTTTTGGTAATCACAATTTGGCGCTAGAAACAGGGAGATGTAAAAGAATTTATTCTACCTGTCCAAATCTTCATCTTGGAAATCTTGAATTTTGTTATCTTATAAAACCTCTTATATCAACATTTTTAATCAGGAGTTCTTTTCTCTTTAAGTGATATTTCAAAATTCTGCATATAGTTTTTCTCTGAACTTTTCAATTGATGTCTATTTTGATTTACTGTTATGTTATACACAACACTTCTTTAATTGATACCTCTCATTCAAATTAATATTTTTTATTACCTAAGATGTTCTCTTAACCATGAGTTTGAAAATTTTGCTCATAAACTTCCACCAAATATTATGTTTTTAACGATTTTGTAAAAAGAATTTGGCTTGAAACCATTAAATTTACGTGTATCTAATTCAATTGATTGTATAAATTAAAATTGTATTGCATCTACCTAGTTTTGATTTTCGTCAAAACAGTAAAATAAGTTTTGAACTGAATTTCCGAACTTGCTTCTGACTTGTTTGCAAGAAATTGATGAACCTATGAAACCTTATTTAAATTGGAAATTTGTCTAGCTTTTATGTGATATATCAAATTTTAATTAAAGATAGATTTTTTTCTATCAATCAAATTATTTTATATATATTTATTGCGGATGTTAAAATTTTATGAAGCACATATCTCATTATCTGAACTTTTATTAGAACATCAACAAAGAAATTTCTACAACAACACTAGATTGAGCAAAGAAGACATTATAATATTCCAAAAGAAATTAAATAAATGGAGACAGTCGCAAACAAAAACGTACAAGAAAAAGATGTCGATATAAGAAATTTGGGAAATCAAACAATAAAGATTCTTCCAGAAATAGAAATAGTAGAAGAGTCCCAAGGACCGCAACCCTTGGATGCTCATGCAAACATCCCAATTAACCAATCAATTAACCAACCACATGAAGAAGCATCACAAAATAGGATTGATCCCATCAATCAATTATTTGAAGAATTAAATGAAATATGTAAGGCTCAAAAACTTATGCAGAAACAATTGCTCTCTTAACGCAAGAAAATCAGATGCTCAGACATAAAGCCCAACAGGATGAGAAAGCATCTGTTACCAGGTTACAGGGACATGAATTAAGTTTAAAAAGATCTGCATAAAGTAAAACAAAGATCAAAGGGTGATGATAGTTGAACCCGCAGATGATACATATTTTCATTCAAAACAAAACATGTTTAATCAGCGGTATCAGCCCGATAAACTAGATTTTGATGACTCATAACCGCAGAACAACAGGTGGAACAAATATTTTGAGGATTTGGAAGAAATGAGAGAGGAAATAAAACCTTGAAAAACAAACAAGAGGGAGGACGACTTGAGGAAGTATTAAAAGAGGCCAGTAGAACACCATTGGCACCGCACCTTGCGCTTGCATCTATGCCGCACAAATGCAATCTCCCCATCTTTGAATGTTACGATGGAACAAAGGATACGACAACTCAGTTAAAATATTATAACCGCAATATGACCCGCTGGGAGCAAAATGATGTTATCATGTGCTGATATTTTTCCTCTAGTTTGAAAGGATCAGCATTAACATGGTACAACAATCTACCAGAAGGATCAATACACTCATAAGCACAATTGACCCGAAAATTCTTGGAGACGTACATGTACAATAAACCCGCAAATGATGGAATGGATAAATTATTTTCCCTTGCGTCTTGGACAGATGAAACTATCCGAGACTACACAGATCGATGACATGCAATTTGTCAAGAAATAGGTAATATTAGTCCAGAAATTTCTATTAATTGCTACAAATGGGGAATATCAAACCGCATGAGCCCGCTCTTCGTAGATATTCATGGAGAGGATCCAAAAACTAAAGGGGATCTAAGGGTAATTATCAAGAAATATGCAAAGTTACAAGATATATAAAAACAAAATCCAAGAGCATGCACTTTCTCAAAGGGTTGCAAACAGAACAAATTTTGTGGAACCGACAACAAGTTTTGGAAAGCGAGTTGCGGGTGAAAATCCTTATAATGAATTTAAGCGAGGCAGGGCAGATGAAGGAAGAAAGATCAACCATCAATTTGAGGATTGAGTTTTTACTTAGCTCAACACCCCATATTCACAAATTCTAAATACAATTAAAAACATGCAAGATTTTGAATGGCCATGGATGAAAGGAAAACAACCACCACACGCAGAAAGTTCTAAAGATTATTGTGGATATCACTGTTTTTATGGTCATCCCACAAATAAATGCAAAAAATTGAAATTGTAAGTCCAGAAGTTAATTGATGCGGGAGAACTGAAAGAATTTCTTTATTTACCCGATCCTCCACCAAGGTTGAACACAGGGAAGACTGTAAATATTCCGGAGAATAACCGAACCATCAATACGATTTCCTACATAGAGTCAAATCAATTATCTATGAACGCAACAATTGATAAGAAGTTGCGTAAAAGAGTTGACAGTAATGAAGTTTTTAAAGTTGCGGGAAGAATGCCAAAAACGTGGGAGGAATGGATGCCTTCCCCATTAACCTTTACAGCGAGTGAAGTTGATCAAGAAATTGAGACACACAATGATCCACGGGTTCTCACTTTACCAATGTATGGATGGAATGTAAAGAAAATCCTCATGGATGGGGGAAGTTCATTTAATGTGTTATTTTATGACACATTTCAAAAAATGGTGCTAAAGGACGATCAACTCACACCCTCTTGTTACACTATTTATGGATTTAATGGGATAACATCAAAACCAAAAGGAGAGATTTTACTTGAAGTCATGGCGGTACCAATAAGCGTTTTAACCAAATTCAGTGTAGTAGAAGCACCGTCCCCATATAATGCAATCATTGACAGACATTGGGTTCACAAATTAAAGGAGTAACCGCAACTTATCATCAATATTTACGATTCCCAACGCCATAAGGAGAAACGAAAATAAAGGGGGATCAAAATGTTGCAAGATCTTGCATCCTCACAGAAACACACATGAATGAGGAACGAATTCAACAACAACAAGAGAGAAAGAAAGAACGAAAAATCAAAGCAAAAGAAGAAGCAATAAATCAATATTTGATTGAGACTGCGGGAAAAGGATCGGTGAATGAGACAAACAAAAACACTCCATCGGAAGGGAGCATATCAAAGGGAGAACCCACATTTTTAGGAGTTCCCAAATCCACTTTTTCAGCAGTTGAAGGAACTAAGAATGTCAATATAGGAACAAAAGAATCACCGAGAATAATCAAAATTGGAACATTAATGGAATCATAAAGGGAACATGATCTGGTCAATCTACTTAGAGATTATGTAGATATTTTCGCATGGAAAATGGAGGATATGCCAGGCATTGATTCAAGTATCGTTCGTCACGAATTACATATACATCCAGGCACTACACCATTACGGCAGCGTATACGCAAAGTGTCGCCCGAGTATCACTTATCAATTGAAAAATAACTAAAGAAACTCATGGATGCGGGATTTATTCGAGAGGTGTGATACCCAACCTGGATATCCAACATGGTAATCGTACCAAAAAAGAATGGAGGAGTAAGAATTTGTATAGACTTCACCAATTTAAACAAGGCATGCCCTAAATATAGTTATCCGCTTCCTAGCATTGATCATTTGGTAGATGCAGTTGAAGGAATGAGGCTTTATCCTTCATGGATGGGCATTCAGGGTATAATCAAATTGCTTTAGCTGAAGAAGATCAAGAACATACTGCATTTTTTACTCCGCATGGTTTGTACTGCTATACTAGGATGCCATTTGGACTAAGGAATGCGGGAGCAACCTATCAACGATTGGTAGATGCAATCTTTAAACCATGGATAGGCCGTACCTTGGAAGTCTATGTAGATGATATGCTAATAAAAAGTAAACTTTCAAAGGATCATTTACAAGACTTGAGAGAAATATTTGAAGCTCTACGCAAAAATAAAATAAAATTTAATCCGGATAAATGTATTTTTGGAGTTACATCTGGAAAGTTCTTGGATTATTTGGTCACAAAAAAGGGGACTGAAGTTGATCCAGTAAAAAATACAAGCAATTGTTAATATGCCATCTCCCAAGAATATAAAATAAGTACAAAAATTAATTGGATGTTTAGCTGCACTTAACAGATTCATTGCCAGATCATCAGACAAATGTAAACCATTTTTTGACACACTGGAAAAGAAAAGCAAATTTGTATGGAATGAAAATTGTGAGCAAGACTTTCAAAACATCAAAGCTTATCTCACCACATTACCTGCATTACAAAAACCGAATCCTGAAGAGGTACTGGCCTTGCACATAGCGGCAACAGAAGATGCTATAAGTGCGGTATTGGTACGAACAAATGAGAAAGTAGAAAAACCAGTGTATTATATTAGTAAACCTCTCAATCTTGCAGAAAGGAATTACACCAAAATCGAACAATTGATATTAGTACTGATTTTTGCCAAACAAAAATTGCGCACATATTTTCTAACGCACTATGCGGGGGTACCAAGTAAAGCTCTGTTAGAGTCCGTACTAAAGAATACGGAAAAAGTAGGGAGAATAGCGAAATGGAATGCACAATTGGAGCAATTCCATATCATATTTGAAATACAAACTGCACAAAAATCACAAGTCTTGGCAGATTTCCTTGCGGACTTACCACTGGATGACGAATTTGAAATCCAAGGTTTGCCAGGGATAGAAGATGATGATTCCCCAGATATTCTGAGTTCTGTTAACTCCCGCAGATGGGAAGTATTTGTTGATGGGGCACGAAATAAAGAAGGAGCGGGAATCGGAATTGTGATTACAACTCCTACATGAGAACGGATGGTGCATGTATTTCGTCTTGAATTCGGTGAACACACAAATAATATAGTAGAATATTAGGCTGTGGTTCATGCCCTAAGGCTCATCATCGAGTTGGGTATAAGTGATGTACGACTTACAAGTGATTCACAATTGATAATTCGGCAAGTTGAGTTGAAATATCAAGCGCTTGATGAAGACTTGATAGAATACAAGAATCTTGTTCAAAAATTGGCATCTCAAATTCCAAATATAATTTTTCGACATTTATTCAGAGAGAAAAATTGCCATGCTGATGCATTAAAATTCATTTCTTCAATGATAAAAGATCAAAATACATCGGCAGTCAAAATTGAGCGCATCTATGAGCCATCAATTAAGATATGAGCAGTCGAAAACATAGAAGACGAAGTAGATGAAGATATTAAAGATGCAGCTACTAAAGATGATGCAAACTTTCCATAAAAACTAGAAAATGAATCATCTGAAGAAGATTGGAGGCTCTCGATACATCAGTACTTACAAAGTGGGATTTTGCCCGCAGACACTAAAGATGCAAGAAAAGTGCTACAAATTATCAGTTGCGGGATTAAAATTTGTACCACGGGTCTTTTTTGGGGCCGTTACTTCGATGTTTGTCACAAAAGAAGGACAACATGTTCTCACAGATATTTATTATGGAGATGCGGGAAATCATAGCGGAAGACGATCACTCGCACTGAAAGCAAAGACGCAAGGGTATTAGTGGACATTTATGCATAAAGATGCGGAAAATCTGGTAAGAAGGTGTGAAGAATGTCAACGCTTTGCAAAAAGAATTAAAGCTCCCGCAACGGAACTCAATTTTGTACTCAGCCCTTGGTCGTTTGCGAAATAGGGTGTAGATATTGTTGGTCCCTTAGTGGAAGGCACACAAAAAAGAAAATACTTAATTGTAGCAACTGATTATTTCACTAAATGGGTTGAAGCCAAATCTCTTGCTCATATTAGAGATACAAATGTTTTTAAGTTTTTATTCGGAGATATAATTTGCACATTTGGAATCCCGGTAGCTGTAGTCTCGGAAAATGGACAACAATTATAAGGAAAAAATATTGATATGCTTTCCGAAGCATTTAATATCCAAAAGAACAAGTCCACTCCACTTTATCTTCAAAGTAATGGACAAGCTGAAGCTACAAATAAACTATTGCCATGAATCTAAAAAAGACTCTAGATGGATATCATAAACGATGGTGCGAACAGCTTCATAACACTTTATGAGCATATCGCACGACGAGAAAAGAAACCACTGGAGAATCACCATTTCTTCTCACTTATGGAGCGGAAGCAGTTATTCCAACATAAATTATTCTACCCACAACAAGGACAGAAGCGTGGGAAAAGATTTTAAACACAGATCTAATGCTTGAAAAGTTGGATGACTTAGAAGAAAGAAGAGAGGTTACGCTCCAAAAAATGGAAAATTATCAAAGAAGATTGGCAAGAGAATATAATAAAAAAATAAAGTTACGGAACTTTGTGGAAGGGAAGTATGTTCTGCGACAAATCCCAGAATACCAAAGTGATAAAAAAGTAAAAAAATTTGCACCCACATGGGGAGAACCATACGTCATACAAGATATTGCTGGACAAGGCTCGTACCATTTGCGAAATATGAATGGAGAAGTCTTACGGCATCCTTGGAACGCACAATATCTCAAACCATATTATCCATAACCAAAAATGCAATCATACAATAATTTGGCTTCATACTAGGTAAAGCATAACAAATGCAATCTCTCTAGAAAATCCATATAAATGTCTAGAGTGTATGACTATTGGATCTTTCGCAAGCAAGAGATGCCTAACATGACATTAATTATTGTATCAAGTACACTCCATCTCAAGAGGTACTCTTAGGGACCGCATATTAATTTCCTCCTGGTCAGAAAGAAGTTAGTCATGTGACTGTACCCTCAAAGGTAACTCAAGGTACAATAAACGCCTTGCGGTTAATCAATTCACACACTCAATCAAAAAACTAATTATGACAATATATTTGTAAATTATATTGCAGGAACAACAATACGAGACAAAAAGGAAGTTTGCCAATACAATTTGGAAGAAGGAAAATAGTAAGGAGCAGAAGGATCTGCACTAGGAGAAGGGTGTTTAGGGATTTCCTTACGGATATAAACTTTAGTGAATCCATCAGTTTTAACCCTATCTAGAGTGTTGTTGATCGCTTTTGCAACCCCAACACGAGCTTCAATTTTTAACCAAGAAATTTTAGCTTTTGTGTCTTCAAGCTCATGCTTACACTTATCCACCTCGGCTATAGACTGTTGGACACGATCCTCCCAATAAGATCTTCTCCCTTGCTCCGTATCCAAGTCACGAGTCAAACTCTCAACCTTCAAAGTTTTCAGCTTCCATTTGTCCTCCGCTTTTTTAATTTTAGAGGATAGAATCTCAAGTTGACATTATGCTTCTTTGTCTTTGACAGTAACAAGCTTCATTTGTCCTTTGACTTCCTCAACTTAGCATTGGCAGTATCAAGCTCCTCTTCAGCCCTAGTAGCTCTTGAGGCCGCATCTTTGAATTTTTCTTCAAAACCTGTAACAAAAATAACAAATTAATCAACGCGGAAATAATATTCAACTTCAAATATGCAATAAAATAAGATACCTCTTGCGAGGGGTTCAAACTCTTCTAATCCGTGAACAATTGCATCTTTGGAATCACCGAGGAAGTCATATTCTTTTGAAAGTTCATGATAATTATCAGTAAGATGTTGAAGATCTTGACGATATTGATCTAACTCCGCTTGTTTCAATGAATTATCGTCCTGTAACCGATTTGATTCGTTTGTACACCTTTCTATCTCTTTATATAAGTGGAAAATATCAGTTTCACGAAGAAGAATGATATCAGATAAGCTGCGGATTTTTAGCCCAAGCTCTGCAAGCGCATTCCCTTTAGCATGAGCATCTGAAGTTGAACTTTCTCTGTCTTTAATAAGTTGCGCCATATAAGAAGAAAGCTGTGAATTATGATGTGACCCGGAACGAGAAAATCCCGCAAGGATATTCTTGTGTTCCACAAAGAGCTTGTGATTTTCTTCTTCCAATTTCTCTGATTGTGCCCGCGCTTCAAGAACACAATCTTTAGTCCATAGAAGAGTGGCATCATATTCTTTCTTCTTGCAGATATAATCTACATGTAAATGACGGTGCTTCAATTCTAGATCCTCATACTTCGATTTGCTTGACTCATCCTATCAACCAAGTTATTAAATCTTTCCTTGATCTCCAAATTTTCTTTATTGACTTTTAATACACGTTCTGTCAGACGCATATCTCTACGTTGCAGCCTATTCACGAGGTTTGAATCCCCCGCTGATCCCATAAAGCAATTCAGAAACATGCAAATGAAATAAGGAAAGTGATATAAGAGAAAAAACGTTAAACCTTGATTCTGAAGATCTAATAACTGCTGACGAAGCGTATCATTTTTCCGCTTCAAGTCCGCAACATCTTCTTCTGATCTGATTAATTTCTTCTATATTCCTAAACTGAGTCTCCATCTTCATGGATCGTCCTTTGAAAAATTTATAAGCCATATATGCGGCATTCTGACCCCGAGCAAGCTGCAATTTTCAAAATTAAAGTTATAAGCAAAGATGAAAATAAAATGAAATTTAAGGTCATTAAAATAATAAAAATACCTGCAAGATAGCTTGTTGCAGGAAAGAGTATGCTCCATCATCCGCTAGAGCAATCTTCTCCGCAAGAGAGGAAGGAAGGTTTATTTCAAAGGAAGGGAAGAAGGGATGGCCTTGGCCTTTTAACCAGGCTTCTTTCACTACTTCATACGGAGCAGACCGCATGTATTCCCGTAGATTAGCAACCGCAGAGCTATCTCTCTCCACTGGCTGAAAGTCGCATGGGACAGACAACAACTCTTTGGACATAAACCAACGGAAGGCCTTCTCCTCCTTATCCATACGATTCTCGTATTTCGCTATTCCTTTACCCTTATCACTGTGCGGTATTTCTTCATTCATATGAACCGCATCAGTGACAACTGTGCACTCGACATTACCCTCAGTAGAAGTAGCTTCCACCTTAGTATTTTTCGGCTCACCCTGAACGGCGGGATCCTCCTTATCATATAAACCATCTTCACTCGCAGAAGGCACGAGAAGATCATCTTCAAACAAGGGAGAAAACTGGGAAGTGAGGTATGAGAATTCAGGATCAACGGCCTGGTTCGTACAACTGTTCGCAACACCTGTAGCTTCCACCGCAGCATTAACTAGCTCCGTGGGCTCAAAATCTGTCAGTTGAAGCGGGACATTCTGCTCTTCCTCATTTCTTTCAGGTTCAACAGACTTATCCTCAGTTCTCAACTTTGGTTGACAATGGGGTGAATCACGGATTTCCCCTTCCTCCCTATCAGTGGAAACGCGGGCTGTAGCTTTAGCTTTATTTCGACCCTGTCAATGTACTACAGAAACTCATTGAATAAGATTCATAAGAATCATGCAAATTCATTTGGATAAATCAATACATTTTCTATTGAAGTTGCGGCTTTGTGCTTAACACCCGAATCACCTTTCGAGCTCCCTTCAGCTTGCGGCTATAAAAAAAAGGGAAAACAATTAGATAATGTTTAAAGCGTGATGTAGAAGAATATGGAGAGAATTCTACATACCACATCGTCAAACGAGAAAGAAAAACCTTTGAAATGTAACTTCCAAGGGCAGTAGGAATGAAGACATGATGAAAGGTTGCGGACCACACTTTCTTGAACAGACCCATAAACCCATGGTCCTTCAATTATCTGGGGAGTGCGGTACCACCTGAAGTAATAATCAATACGAATCATTTCCCGTAAAGGATCCTTCTTCCCAGGAATGACATTTAATCTAGAATTATCAATCTCCCAGAGCAGACGAAATCCTTCGCCACCTTTAAGACCCGGTCCGACGCTCCACTTCTTGTAATTCTTCACGGCGATAGCGTCAGCATACTTAGCATGAAAAATATCTACAATATAATGCTCACATTCCGCATGATTGGGAACGTAGCATGAGAAAAAAAATTCTCCCCTGCTGCGCTTACTACATTCATCCAGCACACACCACCAATTCCCGTTGTATTGGGCAATAAACCGGACCAAACCGTGCTTGGACTTATTTCGGCTCGCAAGAACCTCATACTGGAAAGAATCCCCGCTCTTGTACAAAGGAAGCTTCTAGCTCGCATGCAACGCTCCATCAGTTATTAACAATCTGTTAGTGCTATACTCGAATTTCCTTATCATATCAAGTGTAATCTCATCTCCTTCAGACGGATCGCAAAAGGAAACTTTAAATTGTTGAAGTTGATGCTTCTATTTAAACTCTTCAATATCCTTTGACCTAAAGCTCAAGTTCTCTTTTAAATGCTTATTTTTAGAAGCTGGTCTATTGGCCGCAACAGATGTGTCATCAGTCTTTACCAAATCATAAGGTTGAACTTCTGAAGTACCAGATTCATCTACCACTTTTTGTTTTCTCACAAAATAACGAGATGATTCTTTTTCTACATAATGATCACCATGATGAGAGGCACCTCCAGCAATATTACTATCATCTTTTCCAGACATGATGAATTTTTACCTATATATGAGAGAACAAGTAAAGATAGATTCACCCTGATGAAAAGCAAGATGTTCATTAAACCTGAATATAAACTAGTAATTTTCTGATCAAGAAAAAAGATTCATGGATTCAATGAAACAATCAGAAATTAAGATAAGAATATCATCATCACCATTCACTCCTAAAAAATTCAGTTAAGAAAATTGATAGATAAACAAATACATTAAAATTAAGAGTATTACCTGCAACAAAGTGAAGAACAAGAATCAAATCAGATAACTGGATAAAAAGAAGACCCGATCCCAATGTAAGAAATCCTTAATCATGATGTAATCGACACAAAGTGAATTATTCAAATTACGAGGAATCGCTGAAAAGTTCAGTTTCAGAAGAATGAAAAAGAACAAAAACTTTAAGAAGAAAAAGACAAAGAAAATGAAGAGTGAGATGAGAGATGTGACAAGATTTGCATTAAATAGGAGAGTATTGAAACTGACGAAACCGTCGAGACAATAAAGTGGAGGAAATAGAAACTTTATAAGAGACGTGTTTTTCTTGAAACCGTCAAAACTGTCAGAAAAGTAAACCTAAACGTGGAAAGAAAATTTATTAGTGGCGTGAAAATCGGAAAAGTAATAACTATTTTTCTCTTTTCAAATTTTACCATATGTAAAAAATTCAAAATAAAAAAGGGGCAGATTGTGAGGGTATTAAACCCCTAACACCACGTGTTCAAATACTATGGAAAGAGTATCAGATTATGATGGAATGAGAAAAACCGAAATAAAACTCTTTGATAAGTACTGAAACAGACATCTTCGTTGCACGATCGACACACAAGTTGCGGGAAAGCATGGCACACTGTACGAAACAGACATCTTCGTTGCATGACTGACACACAAGTTGCGGAAATGATTGACACAATGAATAGAACTGACAAATATTAATGCATAATGGACACGTCTCAGTTGTACAGGTTGCAGAACAAAAGTAGCTAAAGCATGACAAGTCACTTTCAATAGCCACGTATTGGACATGCCAAATTCTGAAAATAATAATGTAACTTTCAATCGCCACATGTCAGACATGCCATAATTCTAATAAGACCGCAGTATTCATCCAAATCCAAAAATAATAACTTGAATACAAATCCGCAGAAGAGGTGCGGGTCACCAAGCGGAAAACTAAGGGAAATAAGAAGTACGCATGTCAAGTCTTGTGGGAATTACAAATAAGAATGCGGGATAAGCTTCGTTCCAAAGTCTGGATAAGAACTAATAAGTAGAAAGTTTATATTGGAGGGACCCATGATATTTACTATAAACATCAAACTCCAATCAGAAAGAAGGGACGGAAAATTTTGGAGAAGACAAGGATCAGAGGAAAAAGTTTAGGTATGGGTGTTGTGTCAATTTAGTATATTCGTAGTGCACTCATTCTTGGATAAATTCTACTTGATTCATATAACCTGATATTCTTTTGTAACATACAATCATGAATAAAAACATCCAAATCCTTTATTACCGGTGGATGTAGACAATCCGTTGTCGGACCACGTTAAATAATTGCGTTAATTCATATTTCAATTTCTTGTTCTTATTGTTAACATGTTTTGTTTTCATTATATTTGATTTGATCTGACTTATGTTTCTGACTCATATGGTTGTGATCCAAAGATTAGATTTTTGGTAATCACAGTCTTATAGGATTTTGGGTTAGTGTTTAAAATTGTGGTTAACTTTTGTCTCATGTATTGTGTTTCGAAGGTCTCCTGATACCATAAGGGTGAGGACCAAGATGATTTATGCGAGTTCAAAGGCGAGGTTCAAGAGAGAGCTTGACGGAATTCAGTTAGAGTTGCAAGCAACTGATCCTACTGAGATGGATCTTGATGTCATTAGAAGCCAAGTTGTTTAATAATATGATGATTCTGAAACTTGATGTCATTAGAAGCCAAGCTGTTTAATAATATGATGATTCTGAACCATGAGCAGGACCGTTTCTGAGAACTTTTTGCCACAAAGCAAATAGTTTTTTTTTTGCCTCGATAAAGAAAATAATTGAACGTAAATTTAATTACGTGCATTTATATCATTTGCCACTATCTAACACATTTTTTATCACATTTTTTTAAGAGATTCAGAATGAGTTTTTTTTGAAGTGAGGGAAGCTAGAACTTTATTATAGAAAGGATAAATTTTTGTGTACAGGTTGGTATTAAATCTGACTAGGCGACCGAAAGCCGCCTGTATTTTTAGGATTTATTTTTACATACTGTTTAGTAACCTTATACTGCACAAAATGTAAGAAAAATAATAATATTTATAACCTAGATTAAAAAAAATCACCAAAACATCATGTATACTATAAAAAAAGTACAATAGATTATATATTTTTTTTTCTAGACTGGAAATTGGGCTATGTATGTAATATATTATATAAACATATTCAATTCAATTACTAATAAATTAAAACTTTGATTCCCTAAAATCAATCAACCATATAAAATTTAACATCAATCAAAGATTTATATTTCATAAAAAAATTGATTCAGTAATAATAAGATAATAATAATAGGTAAAAAAAATTGAAGAATACAAACAAAAGATACAAGTAAATTAAGACGGAGGAGTATAGTAAGAAAGTAGAAAACTATTGAAGTCCTAATTAATCTTATTGTTGCATGACTGTTTGAATCTTATCGAACCCTTATTAATCGTATAAATCTTAGTCTACTGTATGTACCTAGGTGTAGTTTTAAAAACCACTGATTTATCTTATCAAAAAAATTAATTAATCTCATTAAATTCCTACCCTTATATCTTACATAAATTATATAGGTCCTCGATAACTATTTATTATATAAAAAACTTCTAATGCAAAATATATGTCTGGTCACCCCCACCCCTTGTTGCTATAAAATAGGGCTTGTCCTGCTTACCCTTTAGGACCGGACCGGCCCTGGCCATGGGCATTGGAGTTTTACCCTCCAATGCATTTACTTAAAATGAAATGTTTATATTCTATGGGACGGTTGATTTGATTTGGCTTAGATATGATGTCTCTCTTTCACAAACTTGATGTGTCTCTCTCACAACCACGGACCACCACCACCAGTTTACCATCTCTCTCACTCTCTGGTAGGTACTCATTGTATTGAAATGGAAATGTTGTATGAAAGCGGGAGAAACCTCTAGGTTTGCTGATTAACAAAATAGTTAATGATTCAAATGGTTTCATTATTCTTAATATTTTTTTCAGTTGTTGATTTAATATTTTTGGTGTAGGCATGTATCGATCTCTTCCGGGGCACTTGGTGACAGTTTAGTTCTTTATAATGCAACAGGTCCAACATTTGCAACAGTTTAGTTTTTTGTTGTTCTTATGCGGAGTGATATTTTGCTAGGAAAAAGAACGAAAATAATTAAAAAGAAGACGAAGACGAAGACGATGGATTGTCAATTGGTTTTTAAAGGCAAGGTTCGAAGGCATCACAGATTTAATAGCTACTCGAAGACAATTTCGGCAAGAGATGCTGAATCAAATCAGATGGCTCTGGATGGTTGACATAATAAGTGTTTAATTATTTTTTTTGTGAATTTTTTTTTGTTGGGTTTATATGTTTAGATTGTTTGTATTATGAGTGACACTCAAATATTGGATTGAAGTTCTTTTGTTCTCAAAATTTATTTTGATTTTATAATTTTAAATAAAATAACTTATATGATTTTTTGTTACAATATTTAGTTATCAAGAAAAAGAAAAGATTTTTAGAGCGGGTTAATTTTGTTTTTGAAATTCGCTTCTAATGCAGAAAATTTATCATTTATTAGGTATAGAAAAAATGTTTTGGAAAAGAAAATAAGATAATAACGAGAGATTTAGAAGCTGAGAACTGCCATGAATTGACAGTGGAGATTGAAGAAGAAAGAGGGATCTGTTATTGTTGCCGTTAAGCAAGAAAGAATTATTATCATTTTTTTTTTTTTTGCTGAGTTAGTTTTGGAGTTTGATATTGATATTGACATCATAGAGTCTGTAATAAAGGTTTAAAGTACGGGGTGGATAAAACTCCGCCACACCAAATCAAAAAGTTTCATCAAAACCAGTATGTAGTACTGCATACATATCAATTTATTAAAAATAAATAAATATATCCAATACATAATACAGACATAAATCTAATTATATATCGATAATATATTAATTATTTTTATATCTTTATTTGGTTTCAACTTTTGCTTTCTTCTTCTACCTAATTGTTGTCCATGATTTCACCTGTTTTTATCGAGGGATGACGATGATGATGCACTCTCTTTTCACAACTTGGCAACAAATGACAAGATGGTGAAAAACATGATGGGGACGTTATTAATTAAGGTGACATATTAGTGGGTGGCACATGTATATTTGTACAATTTCATTTCATACATAATCTTCTTCACACCACTATCAAAAGATTTTCATGCTCCTGCTGTCCTGTCTAGCTATCGATCACTCAATCTTTCTATTTATCTTTGACTTTGTCTAAAGCCGAGCACTATGATAGTTATTTTGTTTGGTTATAGTTTAAATATAATAAAAAATAACCATTAATCGTTTGGTTTTAATATAGTTCAAAATTTTGACTTCATTAGTAAAGTACACGTATCTAATCTCAAATATAGTCAAACGATGGACGGATATCCAATATCCGTCAAAAAAATTTATTTTTTGGTACTCCTATTTTCCTTTCTTTTTCAGCTTTATTTAGTATGGAACCAAAAGGTATACTGAAATATAAGCTAACATTAAACTATGGCAAAAAAAAAAGCCACAACAATAATTTTTAGATTCTTCTTTCTCTTGGCTATAATTAAGGTATAACCAAGAAAAAGATTCACCATAGTGCTTGGCCTAAGAATCCTTCATCAGCTACTACTAACTAAAACTACCATGAATGCTAATAGAGGATAATAATATGCTTATAGGTGTACTAAAATTCATATAAAAAAATATACATTGGTCAGGGTTTGCTGCACTCCCAGCAAATTGACCCTCTTCCTAACAATGTTGGAAACTATAGCGTTTAATTAACATTTTGTTGTGTTCTTCTTGGTTTCTTTCCAACCCCAACACAGAAGAAGCATGTAAACATCAATGTTATTATGCTTCAAAACATAAAAAAAATCAATGCTATTAACGGCCAAAACTAGAAAGGTCGTATTTGAAAACGATGATATACCAAACAGGGAAGAATAACATACGTGGTTGTTTGGAATCCATTTGTTAATCGATTTGGATTTTGGATATCAGTTTCAACAATCCATACCTGACCGTTTAAAATCTGGTTATTTGATATTTGTCAAAGTTGGAGAAAGTGATACTTTGACCGACTGTTCATCTAATTGACTAATTTGGTACATGGCAGTGGCACATGCATGTTCATGTTAGATTTGTGCATTTGGCTATACTACCATTTAAAAGGATGTAGAACGTTTGTATGCAGTGAAATAACGTTTTCCCATAAATCCTATCTATTATTTCCTTGATGATTTATATTTATATTAAAGTTTTTGTTTCGTCAATGTGATTAGAGTGTTGGCGTAGGAATTTGTACGAACCTGCACATTATTTTGGTTCATAATGACATGACTAACTCCATTACAGTTCATAATCATTCATTTTGAACTCAATACATTTAGAGTTGTGAATCTTGTGACTGAATGCTCGCTCTTCTAGCACACGTCATGTACGATTTTTTAGAAATCTAAGGGCTCCACAAAATAATAAAACATGATTATTTATAGTAAGTTGAATAACATCTATTATAATTTTTTTTATAATAGCTAAACTGTCTTCAGTTTATTTGTATTAGTAAATTTAATTAGTTTAGCTAATTAAATGTTAGTGGTTATATTAGATTAGTGAATTTGATTTAGTATTATTCATTTATTTTCGTACCTATATAGGGCTAGATTTGACGTAAAATTTACAGCTGAAACCCTACCTATGGCCGGGAATTCTGAACTCCTAAACATAAACATGTTTTAACCTAGACGTATGAAATTTTTTCCCATCTGTATGAGCTATCTACAGCCAGGTTTAGGAAAATTATTCCTAGTCGTAGCCTACACCTCATAATCGCTACAAATTATCCTGTCTAAGGCAAGGAAAACAAACCTACATCTAGGAAAATTATGACACAAAGTAACATTTTTTATGAGTCGTACAAGGCATTTCTCAGTTGTACATATATTACTTCTTCATTTACGAAGAACATATCTATCTACGACTAGCAGTTCATCTTTTCCTAGCCGTGGATTAATGTTTCCTAATCCTAGATGGATTTGACCTAACCGTATATAAATCTGTTATTAAAAAATATATTGATAGATTTTTTTTCAAAAATAAAATAAAATAAAATTATTGATATATTTGATCGGCTATGACAAATCGAGAAATAATTTCCTTAGTTGTAGATATGTTAATATTAGAGCGAAAGGTAATATAGTAATATCGTTTAATCAAGAAGTAACCTAGTCATTTTTTATGTATTAGACATCCCGTATCCTCTACCTAGATATTTTAATCCTAGAGAAAGCCTTCAAACATTTCTCGGAGCTCTTAAAATAGGTTTTTTCATTCAGTACACGCCATATATGCCAGGCCCTAGTCATCGATGGATAAGCAACCTACTGGGCTGACCCATTTGGTGAGACAAGAATACAAAAGGTAATATACACGCATGCACCGAAAAGAAGGCGTTTCTTATGATTTCTAGTGTAACCACATGTGTTAGGTATGATATGGTGTTAATTTTATTTTATTTTTAGTCGATAAAATTTTTGGTATTGACAAATGTTGAACTATCATCACCTCATGATTTTACCATAGTACTATAATGGTATCAGCTACATTTTTATTTTATTGAGTTTTCTTTTATTTTTTCTTTTCTTTTTTAAGTTGATAACTAATTTTACAAGAAAAATTGTCTTGCTTAACCCTATTTATGTTTCATTTTGGATAGTCTTGTACGTCACATATTTCCTTAATGTATTTAGTGATAACCAAAATCTATAAGCAAAACTTGTCTATAACATTTTTATTGTTATTTTTTGTGCTAGAAAATGAGGATTACTAAAAAATAAAAAAGACATACGGATTGATGAAGTAATATATGACTATGGTCCATTCATTCACCACCCGCATTGTTTCTCTTACAATATTTAGCAGCATTATCTGCCATAATAATTCGAAATTTTTACTAATGTGAAAACTACTTAAAAGACTATTACAATCATCAAGAATTGAACCACTGCACCAACTAACTTGACCAGATTTATTTTTTAAATAAAAAAATGTTCCCTCCGTTTCAGGTAAAGAGGTACTATCATTTTTTTCATTTTAGGCTAAAATAAAAAAGTGGTAGTAACTCTTTTTCTAAAACGGAGGTAGTATCAGTGTAGCATCATTGTTGAATCTGATGAGATGCTTCCAAAATTATTACTTTTTGCCCCTTTAATTTATTGCTTCTCGGATCACCAGAGTCTAGCTCCCTCAGGACTTCTTACTAATCTTATGATAGTTTTGCGTCCATTGTATCCTTCTGCTAAGTCAGTAAGGACAACCCGAAGTTCAGAATGGTTAGTATTGTCCTCATACGAGGCATCACAAAAAAAGACAAATTTATAAAGAGAGATGCAGAAGAATATTCACTGATAAGAAAAAACCTAGTTTGCAAATCTCTTTAGTAGTGCAACGTTCCATAAATTTACAGAATAGTAAACCTATATCCTTGAAATATAACATCATTCTTATTCTTAGGCAGACAATAAACAATACTAAAAGAAAGGGAAAATGAAAAAAAAAACAACCTCATTTAAACTGTATAACTATCAATTTTGATGTTTCATGGACTATAACTAACTGTATTGTTGGTTTCTTGGCGAGGGACTGTACATGCGATTATAGCTAGGCCTCAGTAGGACCCATCTGCGCAAAAAATCTAGAAAAAGCAGAAGCTATAGCTCTATGGCTTGCAACTAAGTAGGCAAAAGAGACAAATACGTGTAACATCTATATCTAAGGGGATTAAAAGGAATTTTTGAAATATATACAAAAAAATCAATAAAATAAAATAAACGACAATACAATTACATACTTCAAGATGCAGAAAGGATGTTAAGAGAATGTATAACTTTTTTAGCTTTAATTTCATCCATAGATCAGGGAACATGACAGCTGATGCCAAGGAAAAAAAATTGTAGTACGATTCACTGGCTTTGTAATTTCCCTGCTTTTATTAATACAATTATATCAGTATAGAAATTTGATGAGAATCACAACTCATATATCTTTTTCCGGTGACCTGGTAAAATTATCAAATGAGATCGGGAGTTTGTCTATAACAAATCACAATGAAAGTACCAAACCAGTTAGCCTTTTCTAATATATTTCCTCTTATAAAAAAAAATGAAGCATTACAAAGTATATCATATTGTTTACGATATAGTTTAATGAGTATTCCCTTACCTTAAGTAGGGGTGAGCAACGAATCGTTAGATGCGTATTTGATATCGCCTGCGTCTGATCCATTAATATTGCGGATTTGAGATTTTTTTATTGTGTCCGGTCCATTATCCAGCGGCTTTGACATCTGATGGTGAACATAAAGAGGATTGGATATAGGTGGATTGACAGATTTCACCAATTTGAAACTACTTATTTTTTGTATTACTTTCATGATTTTATTTTGTTTTGTTTAGATTGAAGGAGTTTTTTAATATGGTAGATCAATATAAGGTTATTATATTCTAATTTATCTGTTTTATATGTTTTTTACTGGTCAATACTAGTTTGTTTATACACGTGTAATAATCTTTTGTAATCGACTGCATAGACATTGCAAGTAAAATTGAAAATACAACATGAGATTGGTAGGAGAATTAGAGTAAGGGCTATGAGTAGAGTGTTCTCCTTCAAAGTGAAGGAGTTTCACCCAAAAAGAGCTAATTAGCCTCTACTATGGGTAAAGAGAAGTGAGTCTTTCACCCAAAGTCTATCAACCATTCCTTCAATCGAAGGAGTGCTCGCCAGTCTTCAATGAACGGGTGATCTTCAACCGTTTGGATCCCAGAAGGGTGAAGTTTTTCCGTCTAGGTAAAAGGTTCATCCAACGGCTCTGATAGGAATATCCAACGGTTCTGATAGGTTTGAAAGCCAGACGGGGGAACCCGTCTAGCCTCTTTTCTCTCCGCGCATCCCATTATGCAAAAAACACTCATTCGCTTAGTCACTCCTTCGTTTTGAAAGAGATAGAGTGTTAAAACACCCCATAGCCCTTGCTTTTAAGAAAAAAGATTATGTAAACGATGAATGACACACTATACAAGTTATTTTATCCTTGCAATATGTATTGCTTGCTAGTTCTTCATGAATAATATTTATTACTTGGATATGATTTTATAATAGGCAGAGGAGTGGACAAGAAGGCTCGAGGGAACTTAGCATTAAGGAACTACGTATTTTTGAGCAAAATTTGCATGTGTCTTTAAAAACCGTTCGCGAAAGGAAAATAAATTTTAATATGATAAAAAGATCTGCAATGATGTTATTAGCTGTAATTTTAAAAATATGATATTCCTTAATATCGGGTTTTAACAGATGGACGATGTTTCACCTGAGTCTAATCCATAAAAACTACGGATTTCAAAAGGCCACCCATGTCCAGTCCCTAAAAACGGATTGGATATTACCCGTCAAATTACAGACTGAGTCGGGTGAAATACCCGGACTTGGGTGTTTTGGTGACCCCTACTTTTAAGACCTGTAGTGTTCGAGTTCAATTTGACGGTACATACAGCCCTTAACTAATCCAGGTATCTCAATTACACCGTAAAAAACCCAACCCTCCAAAACCGGTTTGAAAGTATTCAGAAACCCCAGAAATTGCAGTATTCTAGTATTTAGTTATTCCCTCCTCCTTTCTCCATAAACCCTAGCTTTCTTCTCCTTTAGAGACCTCTTACACAATCTCAGAAAAACCCTTGATTTATTAATTGTCAAGATGAAGACAGTTTCAGGATTTGTTTTATCTTCAAAACCTGTATCTTTAACACAAGCTTCTTCAATTCTAAAAAAATTTGTTTCTTCTGAAAATGTTACTTCTCATGCTCTTCGAGTTTATGTGAAACGCACTTCAGCTTCACTAAATGGATTGGCACAGCATCATAGTAATCTTAAACCTGGAAAATCAGAACGGAAACTGAAGAAGAAACCTAAGGTTGAGATGATTGATGACGGTGTTTTAACTGATACTGAAAGAAATTATGGAGAAGATGAAGAAGTAAAGAGTGTTGGTAATAATACTGAGGTTTTAGTGAAAACAGAGAGAAAGAAGAGAAAGAAAGTGGAAGAAGAGATGGATGAGGAAGACAGGGATATTAGTCGGAGTAATAAGAAGAGGAAGCATTAGGGATTGAATGAGAATTGAAATTCTTATTAAGGAGAAAAAGATTTAATCTTTGCTTTTGTTTGGGTATTGGTCTGATTTTATGATTCTCAGTTCAATTATATGAAAATTGTGTTTCCGTTGATTTGTTTCCTTTGCTAGCTTACAATTTTTGAGGTTATAATTAGAAATGACTGTTTTTGAATGATCTTTTTGGTTCAATTTTGTGATTCTTGAAACTTGAAATGTGTGATTTTTCTCGCAAACAGTGTTTTATGATACTGTTTTTTGTTATATGCGTAATGAATTTGAATTGTAATCTCATTGTTTGGTGTTTGTGTTGCTATGGTAATTATGGGAGTAAACATTTATTTGAAATCTCTTCAGGGAGTTTGCGACGAAAACTCATGGTTATACCATTATCACTAGGTTCATCATGTTAGCTATGAACTAGTTTTGAGTTCAATTTGTTTGTACGCATGTTGTTAATTCACAATGCTAGGAGCATGAGATATCGATTCTTAATTTTTGTTGAGAATGTCATTCTTGATTATCATGAATTGACTCTTTTGTATCGTGTAATAGTGAACTCTTGTTTTTGATACTTGAATGGCCTATGGCCCTATGTGAAGTACTGGTTGTTACCAAAACTCATTACAAGAACAACAACCATTTCTGAAGTGATGAAAACGGTTACAGTCTCGGAGAATGACTTCCCGATTGTATAATTGGGAGATTAGTTTTATTGCAGAGTGACAGTCTCTGCAAATCCGGAGATTTTTCACCACTCGAATTGGCTTATCATGTCTTGTATGTAGAAGACCAAATGCAACTGCCAGCTTCTCACTATGTACTGAAAGATTCTGTGCTTTCTCTTCCTCATCCAAGTCAAACAATACATTTGAAGTATCAGGAAGATAACCAGCAGATTCCAGCTTCGACGAAATCTCATTAAGTTTTCTGTATATTTCTTGGGTCTGAGGGTGAGTCTTATCTCCAACAATGAATTCATGAACCATGTTATCAATCTCTATTGAACTGCATCCCGGCATCTTCCCAACTCCTCGAGATTTCATCAATTTCCGCACCCTGGTAACTTCTTCCCACTGACCAGCAGCGGCATACATATTTGAAAGCAGCACATAATAACCTGGATTTGAAGGCTCCAATTGCACCAGTTTCTGCAGAACCTTTTCACCTACTTGGGAGTTCCTGCAAATTCTGCAAGCATTGAGCAAAGAACCTAAAATAATTGAATTAGGTTCACCTGGCATTTGATCTACGAGTGTTAGGGCTTCATCCAAAAGTTGTGCTCGTCCCAACACATCGACCATGCATCCATAATGTTCAATCTTTGGAGGTATGCCGTAAACATTTTGCATTTTATCAAAGTAAAATTTTGCACTTTCAACAAGCCTAGTGTGGGCACATGCATTTAGTAATCCCACAAATGTTATGTCATCAGGTACTACTCTTCTGTCTTCCATCTCTGTAAACAACTCTATGGCTTCTCCACCATGGCCATGGATTGCCAATGCTGATATCATTGTGTTCCAGGAGACCAAATTTAGCTCTCTCATTCCCTTGAAAACATCAAATGCCCTATCTATGGAACCACACTTCGCGTACATATCTATTATAGCATTACAAACTGATATGTTACGATCAAATTGGTTTCTTTCTACAAACAGGTGGATCCATTCTCCCAAATCTACAGCACCCAAAAGAGCACAAGCCTGAAGTACTGTGACTACTGTGATTGCATCTGGTCTAACACCAGCAATCTGCATTTTCCGAAAGAGAGCTAGGGCTTCAGATGGCTTTGAAGCTCTGACATATCCTGCAATCATGGCATTCCAAGTTGGCAGAGTCTTTTTTGGCATCTGATTGAACAATCTTTCTGCAACATCAAAGTCTCCAGTTCTGGTGTACCCGCAAACCATAACATTCCAAGAATGTTCATCTTTTTCAAGCATCTGATCAAAGAGCTCTCTCGCAGTATCAATCTTCCCTATCCTTGAATACCCAGCTATCATGGAATTCCAAGTCGCTGCAGTTTTATTCTTCATCCTATCAAACAAGCTCCTGGCAATTGCTAAACTCCCTTCTCTAGTAGTGGCATTGGCATACATGTTTAGCAACGAAGTGTAAACGTGAACATCTGTCTCTTGAATCCCGTAAACAATGCTCTGGGCATGAATTGCAGGACCAAGTAAAGAGTCGTTAACAGTACAAGCTTTGACGAGGAAGGTGAAGGTGTAATTGTTGGGTTGTGTTCCTCTTTCTCTCATCTGTCTGTAGAGTGAAAAAGCTCGCGCCGGTGAGTTATTATTAGCATAAAATCTAATCATGGTATTGTATATAAAAATGGTTGGTTCATGTTGAAGATTATCGAAAACTTGGGTAGCATAGTTAAGGGAATCAGCAGAGGAAGAAGATGAAGTACAGAACTGTAAGAGCTTTGCATAGATTTCTACTGGCAGGTCGTTTCGGATGATACAAGCGTGAATTTGCTTGGCCTGTTGAAAAGAGCAGCATAACTCTAGCTTGGAGGTTAGAGTTTGAAAGTTCTGAAGAATTTCAGGTTTGCCATTAGTACTGTTGTTTGGAACAGCCTGAGCTGCCATTTTAGTTTTCTTGTGGAAAGTCTGTCTGAAAGGAAAACTTATCCAAAGGCATGGTTGAGAATTGAGATATATTGCAAGTCAGATAAGTCGACGAGTTAGATGAGTCGACTCGCTTTTGGTCTTGTGACTGGATGTCAGAAATATAGCCCCACCCCCACCTATTTTGGCTTATAACTTGATTCTTTATGAGGCCTAGTCATATACATCCCAATTCTACCAAGTGCTTATCCTCACTGATTACTTCACATGGGGTGACTAAAGTGCCGAATATGAATCACATTCTTGACATGTGATTGGTTTTCTGGGAATTAAGGAGAATCGCGAGGCCATCCGCTGATGGGTTTATGGGGATTGTACTAAATTTTCTGAAATGCAATGCAGATGATTACAATTGCCAGAAGATGATCTATATTATATCACTTGATCCTCACAATTTACATGGACAGATGAAGCCCTACAAAACTAAGGCATTACGGTCCTAGTATTGGAATAGAGGATCTACTCAATACACAAGTATGAATACTGAGTGTGACTCCCATGAAAATGAAAAGGTGTAATAATTTTATACAAACTCCTTTATGGATTCTTGTAACAAAGCTTGAATGAAAAAGTCCAATGTATCAAGCTATCTCCATCAGATCCAATGTAAACTCTAACCCCAAATCTAACTTCCACGTTTCACTTTATCCATGAAAAATAAACCAATTCCCAACATCCACTCATCTCAATCAAATTCCTTCCTTCACCAAATCCAATTCCCTATGCACTGACAAATCAGGTCCTCCAGATCAGAGGATTCAATTCCTTAATCTGCAACAATCTTTGTTGATCAGAACACCCCATAATCTATCAATCTCACTAAAAACATCTTCTGTTGGCATTTCATATCTACAACAAGGACAAGTATTTCTTTTCTTTAACCATGGTAATATACAAATCCAGTGAAATAAATGTTTGCATGGCATTTCACAAACTTCTCTTCCTTGTTTCATTTCTTCTTTACATATTACACATGATACAAGATCAGCCTCACCACTTCCATTTTCATAACAAACTTGCACTGATCTTAACGAAATGACTGCCGATGCCGATGCTGCCGAAACAACCTGTTTATTATGACCACCAATGCTGCAACTCATCATAGTATCAAGAAATCTCTTGCATTTTATTATATTATCAATATAAGGACATAAAACTAGACTAGTACATGAGAAACCCATGCCAGAAATACTCAGTAAAGTGTTATTAAACACGTAATCGTTGAGAATCTCGTGCCATTCCATCAACGAATACGTCTGTAGAAACTGAGAATTGTATTGATACACTTCACAAAGTAGCAAGAGTAATGAAACGGCATCGTATTCTCTTAACCTTAACCGATTCGAATACAAATAACCCGTGTTTGGAGAAGCATATGTTTCGGTTTCCCAAGTGTTAGTGAGCTGTTTTAGTGTTCTCTGAAGGTAACGAGCTATGAGCAAGGTTTTATCATGGAGAGAAAGAGATTGAAGGAACTGAAGGGTGTGTGCGAAATGGAGTGGCGAAGATAGGAGCGAATAAAGACGGTGTGTTTGAATATGGAAATCTGAAGAGAGAGTATGGGAGAGATAAGAGAATTGAGTTGGTGTTAGAGTTAACAATGAAGCCATGATTGTTTCACTTGAGCTCTGGTAGAGATGATCCATTTCCATTATGGGATCTTGTGTTTGTGTCTAGAAGTGGAAGAAGAGTTGGAGAATGTTGTGCTTTAAAAGAGAGATGCATGAAATCTTTTTTAGGGAGTTTTTTAGGTGACTAAATTAGACACGAAGATTTCTTGTAATTGCAACTTCATTTTTCATACTTCAATTTCCAATGCGGAAGAAAGTAACAATACCTAGACATACATGTCCATGAAATGAACGCCAATTCATCCTTTTGATCTTTATTTTTGCCCTAGATTCTTAACTAGCACAATCTTCCCAGCATACTCATTTGCCATGTTCAATCGGATGTTTTCCACATAAAATACTATTTCCGACCCCAAAAAAAAATAATTTATTTTAATTTAATTTTTACTTTCTATCATAGAAAAAGTGATACTTTTACTTTGGGACCGAGGGTATCAATTACCAGTTCTGTCGGTCTAATCTTTCATCAACAGTAAATGGAAATACGACCAATTGCACAAGCTAGTCGGCACTTGTAAAAAGACAAGAAATGCTGTATACTCAACTCTCGAGATGCTTCGGGTGTATATTGAAGGGTAAGATGGTCTTTTGAGATTTAAAGGGCTTATAAGGCATTAAACAATAAGTGTAAGGAGTGATCAGGAAGAATGTTAGGTTTTACTATTATTTGGACGTAGCAACGTTAGTTGTCATGTAAAGAGGATAAGAGAGATTGTGGAGCAGAGTGTTGGGTGTAAACGGCGAGATTTTGTCCGTAAGTACCTTGTCAACTTACTGCTGCAGTTTGGCCCCTCTCTTTCTTCCCCTTGATCCGTTGATTAATATTAAGATGGATCATTGATAATAAATAATTAGTCAAAATTAATCAATGAAAAAGAGATTAATAATCAAAAATAAATAAATTTTAACAATTATTACAACGAGGTTTAATAATGTTATCATTAATTAGTAGAGCTGTACAGAAACCGACTGGAACCGAGATGGAACCGGAAGGCACAGGAAATAAAAGAAAGAACCGACTAGACACAGATATCAAGTACTAGTTCTACCTTAGAACCGAACCGAACTGAACTGAACTGAATATACCGGCTGTTATGAGACGTTGATTAGATAATAGACTATTAATCCTAACCGTTTATTTCTAAGTTATAAAATTTATTTTCATGACTTCACACAATCACTTGGATACGTTCTTCACTTCTTCTGTTGTTCTTCTTCATCACCACCCCAGCTACGTCACCACCACCAGCATCTCGTGAATCACAACCACACCAATATAAGAGCCCATAGCTAGTTATCTTTCTTCTTCAGTACTGTGCGCAATATAAATGGTATTGCTTTTCTGATTCGAGCAGAGTCACTCTAGGGAGACCAAACCAATTCAAGTTGTTGTTTCTCTGATTCGATCAGAGTCAGACTCTATTGCAATGAATGGTTACATTCCGTGTAAGAAAAATACAGAAATCAAACTCTCACTTGTTCCTACATTGTTAATTAACTAGGAAAATTTGGTTTTTCTTTCTCCAAAGTATCAAGTTGAGTGTGTTAGGAAGATGTAGGAGCGAACTACGCTTCTCATAATTTCAAGTCATACCTTATCTACGCTTTTCAGTATTTCAATACGAATTATTGTATTTTATTTCGTCTTATGAATTCTGGTTTCAACATGGCTGAGTTCATAGAGATTAGAGAACCAATGTTTAGCCAAAAACAAACATTAGTTAACCGAGAGTCGTCTCAATATAATCTCTAATTAAAATTTAATGAAATATAAAGACCCGTTTGGATTTCTAAAATAATTTTATTAATTAAAAGAGAACAATTACATCAAATGTTTGAAAATAAGATTTCTCTGACTATTAAAGATCCATACCGCTAGGTTTTCTGGATCAAGAGTAGTGTTCAACATTGCAAAGAACTCACCGGTTTGAATCTCAATTGGTGGTTGGGTAGAATCTAGAGAGTCATCTCCTTAACCTTGAAAAGTAACATGAGGGAATCATTCGTGCGTAGGGGAACATGATAACAATCTTGACATTGGTTAAATAATGATGCAATTGTGGTAATTGGGGTATAAATAGTACATTACCGATTTGCTTCAATGTTCAAGCCACCACCATGAATTCGTAGCTGAGCTATTTCCATGTCAAGTTGAGTCTCTTGGACAATACTTGGGGTAGAGCGATGACTTCTTTGACTTCCACGACTTCTACTTTTTTGACTTCCAGGAGTTGAACCTTCACCACCTAAAGTCAAACCTTCACCACCAAAAGGAGAACCTCCACCACCAAGAGTAAAATATGCACCACCATGAGTGGAAGAAACTGGAGTAAATATATATGTCAGACATCATTTTATCCATTTTCCCTCAATTGGTTCATCTCTTGCAAGTGGAATGCTTGTACTATTTGTATTAGATAGTCATACTCGTTCAACTTGCCATGATATTGCTCTGATGTATCTTGTACCCCCCAATATGGATTAGTCCGGTCGAGATATTCATAAGTAATTAAAACCGTAATAATTTCTCATTGTAGAGATATAGTTTGTACATCGCGAGAAAATTGTGGCATAAATGACGATGAAACTCTTTGACCACCAGGGTACGAAAAGGCGACGGGCGTTGGTGGTGGAAGTTGGGAAAGAAGATAACCATCATCAAGTGGAATCCTACCTAAAGCTGGCATATCCATCCCACCCAAATTTTGTGGTTGCAGAAAAATATTTGGCTGAAAAATATTGTTAAACCAATCAAGGTAATCAATTTCATCGTGAGTCATCCGGATCAACTGTTCAGCTTCTTCGCAGGGTTCATCATTCATAAAAAAAATCTAACCAATTATCACGAAAAATATCCTCGTTTAGAAGTGCGGTAATGGCTTTTACTTTTCTGCCTTGTAATTGTAGAAGGTGTCTTTCGCCGAAGTACCAAACACCCTTTTCAAAAATAGGACCGTGTAACACAATCCGCTTTAGGATTAAGAGGATGTTTATGACTTTGAGCTCGGCGAGAGCGAGCCTAATCCTCCCAATGCTTCGAACAATCCTGGTAGAACTCTCAGCCAAATTGGTATTGTCCAGAAAGTAGGTAAGGAGGAAGTTTTTTAAGTGGTAAAAACATACTCCATCATTGTAGGGACTAATGTGAGATTAAACTATCTCCCTACACCATTGATCGACCATTGGAACACTTACATTAAAAGGCCCTACCAAATAGATATGACTGGGTTCGATTCTTTTCATGGCACAACACTAGCCGATGACGATTACCTGGATTGGTTTTATGAATTTGGTCATCCATATGTGATAAATATGGATCCAGAAGCGACACGATATTTCAACAAGGGGAAGGGGAAGCTAGGGAAGGTGAATAACCCATCTTCCGAGAATGATGCAGCTTATTGGAAGGGGCGATTTTTAAATGTGGTATGTACAATATTTGCTTTCCTTTTCTATAAGTTTTTCTCTTTTTCTATAAGTTATTTACGTTTTTAAAATTTGTAGGTCGACCGAGTTAAGTGACTGTATCAAAGCATAAGTTGTGGCATTAACAGTAACATTCTGATGACGGTTGAAAGATTCCGAAGATCTCTATTTAGACGAACCATATGGTTATAAGAGGACTAGGGGTTCTTTGTCTAGCCAACCTCGTTTTCCTAATGCTTTGGAGTCATCTACCAAAAAATAGCATGTTCATTTAAGTTATGACTTTGTCGTAGTGTTCGATTATGGATTCTTAGAATAAATATATTTTTCTTTACAACTATGGATATTAATTAAGCGTGTGTTTGATTGTTTTAATTTATCTATGATGGAAACTGTTACCAAAAATAGGGACAATACAATATTAATACTAAACTAGGATAAAAGCAACCCTTTTAGATACTTTTTCAGACCTATTGCCGATAATCCATTTTCAATTTGTCACCAAAAAAAAAAAAACATCATTTCCACAACTAATTAGAGGCTAATAAAAATGTATAAAAAGTTTCAAAAGAGAAAAACAAAATTTTAAAGCACATACTACTGGGAAGGAGTGGCAAACCTAGTTGTAAGTGCTTCTGAAATTTGGAAATTTCAGGTTGTTTCATTTACGATTAAGAATGAAATGGTCTAACCTAGTTATAAGTGCTTTTGAATTTTGGAAATTTCAGGTTGTTTCATTTACGACTAGGAATGGAATGGCCAAACCTAGCCGAAAAATACTGATAAATTTTGGACAATTCAGATTGTTTCTTTTACAGCTAGGAAACCTAACTGTAGGTCTAGAATATTTGGCATCTGCCAGATCTACGGTTAGGATTCCATATCTTATGCATGTAATACTTGGAATATGCCAGTTCTACTGCTAGGATTCCTAACTGTAGTCCTGAATATTTGGTATCGGTCAGTTCTACGGCTAAAAATCCTAACAGTAGTTTTGGAATATTTGGCATATGCCATCTTTACGGGTAGGTTTTTAGTTATCGACCGAACCGTACGTGACTTTCAGAATTCCAAAAACTTAGGGTTTTCATCTTTCCAACCAACACCTCCTCCATATATATGTCTTACTCGCATTTCTACAAGTAAAGATAAGGAGGGGAGATGACATTCATCTACTGCATATCAGTGATGCATCCTCGAGTATGCATCACGGCATAATAGTGCCTTAGCACTATAATGTGTTCTCGAGTATGCAACATAGAGGCAGTGATGCTTCCTCAAGTAAACATCCTCGACTTTTGGTAAAAATACTATTTTACCCCTAAATGAACGTTTTTGCCCCTGGTGTATAAAATTACTAGTTTACCCCTGAATGATTGTTTTTCCCCTGATTAGTGAAATTATTATTTTATCCCTGAATGACCGTTTTGCCCCTAGTGAGTAAAAATACTATTTTACCTCTGAGTGTCCATTTTTGCCCCTCGTGAGTAAAATTATTATTTTATCCATGAATGACCATTTTTTCCATGGTGGGTAATTACTATTTTTCCCCTGAGTATTTGTTTTTGCCCCTGGAGTAAAATTACTATTTTAACCCTTTTTCAAAAATGTGGGTGTTACAAAGATTCACCTACCTCATAACTCTTGTTAGAATTACTCATTATGATCGATGAAATCCAAATTTCTAGGTTTAAAGAAAAAACCTTCCCCTTCTAAAAACAAAAAAGAAAAATTTTTGTTTTGATTTTTAAACACTAACTATAAATCAAATTTATTAATCTAATCTAACTACTAACTGTAGATTAAATAAACTAATTAAGTTCATTAACAGAAATTAATCAAGGAACTTTAGTCATTATAAAAAATATATGAATAAAGGCACTTTACTACTCAATGACCCTATTTATCTTCCTATGAGCCCTCCATGAAAAAAAAAGGAACCCAAAAACAGGTTTCTTAGGCTGGTTTCTATGCACCTCTCAAATAATCAAATTTGATCATTTTGAGCTACTATGCACCTACCAAAAGGATAAAATGACCTCTCAAATGTTCTAATTTGAGGTTTTGTACTGTGCGAGTGCGACATAGTCTTAGTCGAGCGACAAAAACTTGGTCGCTCGAGAAAGAATAAGTTACTGACAGCCAAGTCCAAGTCGCTCGACTGAGATTATGTCACCAATGGCTAACTCTTTCTCGCCTATAATTCACCATTTTCAAATCAATTTTTTACACCAAAATTTTACACAAAAAATTTCTTACCTTTTCTACTTTCTACTCTAAATTATTTTCTAAAAAAAACATTCTCCAAATGGCACAAATTGCAAATCTTGATTTGGCAACACAAATAGATTTTTCTGGAGTCATTATTGAAGCCGTTGTTAGCAAGATATGTGATGGTTATAAGTGAATAGAGAATGAAAAAAGAGGTCTTCGGGTTTTAGATGTTAATCAAGTCGCACAGAAAAGAAAAAGAAAAGTTCAAGGCAAGAAAAATGAGGGTAAAGAATTTTTTTGAAAGTTAGTAGTACTTCTCACAAAAATAAGGGAAAATCTTCTTAGGAGCGCATTGAATGGAAGATAGTCAAGTGAAGATGAACAGGAGGCCCAAAATTATAAGAGATTTTTACTGAAATGTTTAAGTTTTTACTACCCTAGTTTATATCTTGTAAAAGAATGTAGTATATAGTATATTAATGTAATGGAGAATAGTGAAATGGAGATTAGTGTTTTAGTTAATTGGATCAAATTATTAATTAAACTTGCAATTAAATTGTTTAATCAAATTATTTCCTACTTTGAACCAAATGTAATTTCTTTTAACATTCACGCATTTAAATTCATTTATAATTAAATTAAAATAGGGGTTAATTGATGTTTGTTACTCAGGTTTTGACCAACTTTAGTCTTCGGTCTAACATTTGTCCAATGTTAGGGCTTCGTACCTGGACTGCACGTTAACCCGTGTTGACTAAGTTAAATCTTAATTTTTATTTAAAAAATTATTTAAAACATTAAATAAAACTTAATTATTAACATATTTACCATTATATCCTTTAATTTTCTAACATTTACATAATAACTTAAAATTATATTTCCACCCTCAAATATTTCTCTTTGTTCACTATTACCCCCAACATCATATAGCCGCCCCTCCCACCACCAAAAACAGCCGAGACTAAAACCACGACTACTTTATCTCTTCTGCAACTTCATTATCTTAGTTCGTAGCTTTCCTCTCTTCTTCTTCTGCAACTTTATTCTCTCTCTAAAAATAACGATCTCAACAAGATATATGCAGAAAAATCTCCCAATTTCATGATGATTCTTCACCAGAAAATCCCCATTTTCCCCAAATTTTACCCTAATTCAAGAAAACCCTAATTAAAAATTCTAATTTCATGTCGTTAACTTGATTCTATTGGAAGAAGGGATACTGAGATGGCAAATAACTGATGGTTTCAGGAGAAAGATTGATTCAGATAGGTTTTCAATGAAGAAGATTAGAGAGGTCTGTGGTTCAAGTAAGAGCAGAGAGATGGGTAAGCTGAGAATATGCAAGGGTTGGGTTAGAAAAGCAACAAGAGACAGAGTTGTGGAGAAGAATGAGATTACGGGTTTTTGATTTGATTCAGAAAATTAAGTTTTTTTTTGGTTCATAAATTTGGGTTTTGATTTGGTGATATTGGGGTTTCAAACTGATTCAGTAACTTGGGGTTTTGTGTGATTTAGAAATTAGGGTTTTGATTTGGTTCAGAAAATTGGGGTTTTTGTTTAATTCAAAATTTTGGGTTTTGATATGATTCAGAAAATTATGGTGGTTTTATTTGATTCGGAAATTTGGGTTTTGTTGTTGAGAACTAAGAGAACAATCGATCCAGGTCGAGTGGTAAATGAAGTTTGTCGTGAAAGATGGCGATTGCAGTGTGGTTTTGGATGTTTAATTAATTGTTTGGTCTGATTTGAATGATTAAGTTTGTGTTGAATTGTGATTCGAATTTGCAGGGAAGGAGAAATTGTGATTGGACTCATCAATTAGACATGCCTAAATTTCCAACAAATTTGTACATGAGGTGTTCGACGTAATTTCCAAGAATGGTGGTGCTCTTCGAAAGTTGGGTATGGTTTTCTAGATAGGAACAAGTTGTTGTGTTCTTCAAAGAAATCAGAGAGGATGAAGATAGATCCGTGAAGAGAAGATGAAGATAGATCTATAAATGTAGGTTTAATGTTACATCATAACCGTTAGATGCTAAGCCCATATCAGGGATATATTTGTAATATGATATAATTTAATTTATAAAATTAATTAAAATTTAGTCAATAAAAGTCACTAACAGTCAACGTGCAGTCCAGGATAATGTTGGACAAAAGTTAGACCAAATACTAATGTTGGACAAAACCCAAGTACCAAATATCAATTAACCCTTAAAATAGACTAGTTTTTTGTTCAATTAAAACATAAAATCAAAATTACATATTTTTGATTCAATTAAAACATAAAATCAAAATTACATACTTTTGATTCAATCAAACATAAAATTAAAATTACATATTATTTCCTAGTTGATATCCTGGTTGAGGAAAGATCCATCTTTCATCTTGGAGGTAGGTTCCTTGTGTTAACATGTCTGTTATAGTAGGTTGGATTTCATCACCATAACCTGCAAAAGGAACCGAAGGAAGCTGAGAACTGGATGCCCCAACGTCTCGAACGGGACAATACCCTATGAAGCCTCTTACTCTTGGAATCGGGGTATAAAGATTCACAAATAATTGATTACCCCCTGGAATCGTCAAATCCAATTCTCCGGACTCAGGTGTCATAAAAGTTTATTGCACGTTCTCTGGTGTGTCATCACTTCTTTGACTGCTTCTACGACTGCCTCTGCTTCTATGACTTACTCGACTTGGTTGACTTTGATGACTTGGTTGACCTGGACTGGATTTATCTGGAATATCAAGATATAATGTGTTCGTCATTTGGACCAGAATCCCAATGTAATAATTCTCCATTTTATGTGATCGCCAATGATAATCGTTCAACCTTTCCCGCATCTGTTGTTTTGTAGCTTCTACTGTCCAATACGGATACATTCGCTCCATAGCTTGAGAAATAACTAGAACGTTGATACGCTCCCCTTGTAGATTGATACTCGGTACCTCCCAGTCAAACAGTGGCATAGCTAAGGAAGAAGATGAACCTCTCTGGCCACTTGGATAGACAAACGAAGTGGGCGTTGCTGGTAGAGGTTGGGATGGAAGAAACGCGAAATCAAGTGGCAATCTACCTAGAGATGGCACATCCATAACTCACACATGTTGCGGATTTATGGAATGTTAGGCTTGCTAATCTTGCTGAACCAACTGATATAATCATCATCGTCAACAGGGGCCACGACCAAGTCATCAGCACGTTCCCATTCTTGAACATTGTGCAACAACAAACAATAATCCGCATAGAAAATCTCCCCACTTGGAAGTGGGTTGATTGTTTTTACTGTTATCCATTGAAGTTGTAGAATGAGTCTTTCCCCAAAGTACCAAACACCTTTCCCGAATTTAGCACTGTAAAACACTGATCACGTAAACTCAACTGTAGCATCCTTTGAGCAGCTACAGTGTGGTACTGTGGATGATCTTCATACGACATAGGAATAAAGTTTTGCCTTGTTCTACACACTTGTTGAGTCTTGTTAACCATCTCACAATGTTGACCGTCATCGGGATGACCTGTCATCCAACTGTCAGATCGGGACTTCTCTATAATTGGAAAATCAACGACTGGTTGTAGAAGAGCAGGTTCACCAACACAGAAGTAAATATACCACCAATACTATGAAAACATTGGGATTTTTATTTAGTTAGTAACATTTATAACTTTATAGAAAATTATAAATTAATTAGCTATTTACATCCAAGATTCTCAAAAAACAATTTAAACTTGGTCTGGCGCACGCGTAATTCCCGAGGCCTATGTAGATCGAAGATAATAGTGCAGACCCCCGGTCATACTCTGGAGCTAACTCTAAATTTTCAAGCGCTTCGAGAAAACCAACATGTGTCACTGAGCTAGCATTTGGAAAAAGACATAGTCCTAACACGTATAACACAAACACTCTTTCAAGATCAATAAAGTGCTCAATTTTCTCTTCAGGATCCTTATCCACTTTCTCTCTATAACGTTTTAAAAAAGCTTTCAACCCAGAGACTTTGATTCCACCATCTGCAAGAACTTTGTGCTCATCATTTCCTTCCTCATCAGAAGAATACAATACAAGGTTTTCCATTGATTTTGTGCTTTCCACTTCTATTGGTCATATGAAATCATATCTCCCTCGCATAGTATTCTCGTAAACATATAAATGTCTAACGATGTAACTCGTACAAACAACATTTTGAAATTAGTCGTCGGCTATCCTAAAGTTTGCATCAACCTAATGTTTGCATATATAAAACCAAAAATAAAAATGCAAAAAATTAATTAGAGAACAAACAAAGTTACCGCATTCGAAATCCTTAAGATTGAACATATTTGTAATCTTCCACCAACGTTCTAATAATAATTGAACAATAGCTGTCCTATGGTGCTTAGGGGATAAAAAATATAAACGATACTACGAATATATGCAGACTCTTTCTTTAACTGCATCAGGGAGCCACTCATACACGAGACTAAATTCAGTTAACCCACCTCTTAGCTTGGTATACCGAGTTCTCTCTTGATGGCCTGATATATGACCATCCACTACACCAGTGCCCGCAAGCTGTCTAACCTGTTGGAACCCCTCATCTCTATCCTGATCCCAGTTCATTCCACTCCTTGAGCCTTCCCTTGGTTGTCCTTTTCTGTTTCTTTTATTTCTTAAGAAACTTATTGTGGCAGAAGATTTTTTTACAGTAAAAACTTTAAATTCAAATTTACTGAAGAGGATTTCGGTAGAATTGGATGTGAAAATGTTAATGAGAGGTTGTCTATTTATAAGTGGTAGGGAGTCGATCGTGGGCGATAAGAACTATATCGCTCGACATAATTCCTATCTTTTAGAGCTTTTCTCATAATGGCGTACCCTGTTTTTCCAGCCTTGTGTCTAACCACCTGGCTGGACAAACTAACCCATTTGATATGGATGCATAGACTAGGCCAGATATTTAGACCCCAAAATCATGGACGGAACCCATCATAACGGGTTTCTAAGCCCATACCCTCGACATTCAATGACAAGAGCAGTTTGGTTAGTTATTTTATGGTCGGAAACACAGGAATTTCCCTCCATCTCGTTTCTGGTCATGGGA
Organism: Papaver californicum; assembly: GCA_023531435.1. Classification (NCBI taxonomy): domain Eukaryota; kingdom Viridiplantae; phylum Streptophyta; class Magnoliopsida; order Ranunculales; family Papaveraceae; genus Papaver; species Papaver californicum. Next base: position 164,897 of record JAJJMC010025218.1, on the reverse strand, counting down.
TGGGAAGCATTAGTGAGAGTATCCAATATTTCCAAATCCTCCAATCTTCTATTTAGTCGCCATCTCAGACATTCAATTCTATACAGGAATTCGCTCAAACCTCTCACAAGAAAGAAACTGTCACGAACATTGACTTAATCAACATTGGAAGTCTGAAAATCAATTCTGAAACCAAATCCGGTTGATGGCAATGATGGGAGGAAGATAAAACACCGGGTTCTTGATTATTTTGTACCGGGATTTAGGTTTATACATTGTTGTTATTGTGTTCACTGCACAATGATTTTTGTACACAAATGATTACAAATAAAAATGAATGAACAACATGTTCTACCCAAGGCTACATTTGTGCAACTTCAACCGACAAATCCATTTGGCATGACTGTTTCAGTCAATCATATTTTTTGTTACTCTGTTCTTAAAATGTGAACCACCAGAACTATGGGTAGACACTCTCGCATTAAACGTTTTGGAATTAAAAACTTCTTGATCGAACCAAAATTAGACCAGCTACCATCATGAGCTGAAAGGGTTGGTAAAAGGCAAAAAATAAATTCTGTCTAAATAAATTCTGTCTAGATAATTTTACATTAATTTAGTAAGTAATGTATACATTTCTATCAAGCAAATATCAACCCTAATGTATCTCTAAAACATTTCTTCTCATTCAGCAGCGACTTATCTGCAGAAACCCCACACATCCTCCTCAAAATGGGGATGGATCACCTAAAGGGGTCTCTATTTCTGATAAGAAAGGATAAAGGAAATGGAAATGCATTTCCTTTTGGTTCTTCAAATGTATAAGCTGACTAATCCAAGCCAAACTCAAAGTGTGGGAGAGTAGCCACCTCTTTAGTATTATTACTTCACCAATGTTCTCCATATATTCTTCACGTAGACAAATAATGACCACAGAGCAAGTCCAGCTGAGATATATAACAAACTCACACCCAATATAACAAGAATCCCTGGTCCTGCAAGACTGTACAAACAAATGGGAACAGGAAAAATAACATGTGAGTATTTACCGACTAAATAATTTTTTAGATTTCATGTTTCTTTTATTGACCAGGATACATGGAAATGGAAATTTAAGCACCATAACAATATTTCAAACCTGCGGTCTCGAGCAGCCAAGAGGATCGTTAGTGCAGTCATCTGGGTGGCAGTTTTCCACTTTCCCAAGCTATTGACAGCAACAGCCTGATAATAATGACATTCACAGTTCAGTCTTTATCCTTTCAAAAGAATATCTTCAGAGATTTCACAAGGAATAAAAAGTTAGAGAGGCTACAGGTGAAGAACTAACCTTGCCAACTTTACTATTCTGAGATGCAGCCCATTCTCTCACTGCCGACATTGTTATCTACAAGAAAGAAACTGTAAGAAATCACGACAAGCCAAGATGGGCTAAAAGAAAATATAAGACATTTTTTTTAATGTAGAAAAACAAGTGCAACAGGAAAATGCCAGTGAGCTCATGTGCTCTCAAAACTAATAAAGACCTTGAAAATTAGCTAACACTTGCCTAAAGGTTCTGACGTTCAACATCTAAAATGCATATTTTTGTGGTGAAAAATCAGCAAACATACGGAGAAATCCAAGTTTGAACGGTCATAAAACCATACTTGCAGAAATTGACCTCATCAATCTACCCAGGGTGTCTTCTCTTTACAGAGCACAACTACCATAACAGAAGATCCGAAATCACCTTCAATCTTAGAATTTTACTGTTGCACTAGTTTCTTCATATGATTATAAAGTATAGTATGATTCATAATTTCATATTTCCTCAACTCTCAGATATTAATATATAAGAATATCGTATTCTATGCCGAAAGCAGAATATCCACACCAATTTTGATTAGTCCATGTGGGAGGTCCTCTATTCTTTCCTTCCTACTACAAGATGTTCCTGCTAAGGCTTATGGGTGTATGCCTATCTCTGATAAGAACTTCAGTAACATGTTCAACTTGCTTATATTCAAACCAAAAAATGCAGAAAGAGATAAGTTCTGAACAGTGAAACCAAATTTCATTAAGAGCATACTAAAATAGTATGTGTTTACCTCTCTACCAATGATAGCAACAGAGGGTACAGGCAGTAACCATGGCACTTCACCAAACACGGCAACTTCCAGAGTCCCGGTACACAATAACACCAATGTCGCAGCAACCATTAGCTGCATTCATTCAATAATCATCAAATCAGATAGAACTCTTAGGCTGTATTAGAAAGCAAACTCCTAACTGATTCCAAACTCAATACTATTTCTACTTTCCTTTACTTGTTTGTGTGATAGGATTCCTTATCTATCATATAAAGCGGAGACAAATTCTTAGCCACAAATCTCCACAAGCAAAAACGAAATTTAAAGAATGAAGAAAAGCCCTACCTTATCAGCAACAGGATCCAAGAATGCACCAAATGCTGTGCCTAACAGCATCTAATACACAGGTTAAAATTAGTATTACTGTATTAGCAAATGCAAAGTAAACAAACAGAAGACCCTAACATATTTGGCTAAAAGATTAGACTGAATCAGTCCTTATGACAAGAATTACCTTTCTAGCAATATATCCATCAAGCCAATCTGTAATTGCTGCAACAATAAATATACTTGTTGTAGCCGTTGTTGCCCAATATCCATTCATGTAAAAAGCTAGTGGAAAGAAGTAATATGTTAGACTCGGATTTAGAAAAACAATATATATATATAGGACAATGAAAAGTTGTACATGTCAATTAAACTACAATCCCTTTGCTGCCATGTACACCAAAAATCTATTTTACTTTTTCACTCCTTCCTTGTTTGTTGACTGGTGCCATGTGTTCAAGAGCGCATAGTTGTGATAGTAGGGGTTCTGTAAAGCAGAAAACGGCTCAAGGTGCTCTTTCTTAGATATTAGCCAATTACGAATATTCCATAACATGTGTTTCATCATGGCAATACTAGAAAGTTCTGCACTAGCTGCATAACACTAAACTTTCATTGAAAATACTTTAAATTGGTATTCAGCTATGATGTTCAAATACAGGTAGGATAGGTGTGTGGTTACGAGAAGCTGGGACATAGCTCAACACCTCAACCACATTGAATATGTCGCCAATGGGATTTATGCCCACTTGAAATTAGTTAAGTTCATCTACTTTTCCTTTTCAAAGATAGAGCATTTTATTGTCCATCCCTTATTAAAATTCCAAAAGCAAACTTATTTATCCTGAGTTAAATTCTAATTCGCATTGTGAAAAGGTTTCCGCACTTAACAAAGAGAGGAAATTCAACAATTATCTCAGTTAAGGTTTCAAATTTCAAACCGTGTCCCTCATCATAACCTTAAAAGAAAGATGAATCACCCATATCCGGTGAAAAAAAATTCTGAATTTGAACAATCTAATAAGAAAAAGAATTTGTGAAAAAAATTCTCAGAATCAATAACTTATACATCCAAAATGTTACAAATTTACCACATTAGATACAAATATCATCGAAACATGCCTACCTAATTCAATCAATTAAATTCCAAATCTCTAACCCAAGTATAAAAAATAAATAAAATAACAGATCTTGCTGACGAAAAAAGAGACTTACTACTAACAAGAAGAGGAACAGCAGCAACACGACCAAGCGTCAAGATCGTGGGCAATGTAAGAATTGTGGTAATCTCCTCCTCATCTCTCCTTTCTAATTCTTGATAATGATTCTCGTGATTGATATTGTTATTGTTATTCAAGAATTGACGATGATGATCATCTTCTTTCTTCTTTTCATTATCAAAAGAAAAACCCATATTATTATTCTCTGAACAGAAACCCAAACCCCCTTTGTTATTAATGTGTTGGATACCTAATACTTCTAATACCTTTCTTGTCTCTCGGCGCATCTCCCAATTCCCTACTCAAACCCTAAAACCCATCTCCTTTTCTGAAACAAATTCTACCACCGCTTTTCACTTTCGGCGATTCTCTGAATCTCCTCCATTCTTTATATCAACACCAACAAAAACAACATAGGATTTTTTTGGGGTTTTTTCTTTACGCTTTTATTTATATACCATGTGGATATTATTCTTACACCAAAGCAGAAACAGGCTCAAGTTAGTAACGTCCGGCAAAGATCTTGTTTAACCTGCGCACCCCTATTTCATTTGAATTTTTGTTTGCAAGGAGTAAAATCTTTTCCATATCCAAAATTTTCCAGAAAAGAGGATGAAATTATGATTAAACTTCCTAGATTTTAGGGGTTATTGGAGTGAATTTTTTGTTCTTAATCCAAATTTTTTGTCAATTTCGGGGTTCGTGCGACTGTAAGTTAAAAGCTGTCTAACCACCGTTCATGTGGCATTTGTCGACATCGTTTTGGTTGACGTCCAAATGTCGCCTCCTATGTACCAAGAATATCTTTTGTCCTTATTAAGGAAAAATATCTCCATTTGGTTGCAAATAGTTTTTATGCGGATGAGTTTTGAACTCACGCCATTAATATCATCATTCAATAATCAAGAATATATAGTACAACATAGTTATAAAAAACGGTTAGAATTTCGTTTGAGAAAAGACAAAGAACATTTCAGAAGGATTCTTAGGAATATAAAGAGTGATCGGGATTATAGGATCCGTTTTGGGATAGATAAAGAACGATCCTGGTCTATTTTGAAGGAAATAAAGAAGGGCTAGGATCTATTCAGGCTCTGACCCAACGATACACATAGTGTTTGGGTTATCAAACCCGGTCATTATTTACTCGATGATAGATTGGAAGAAAAAAAATGCATAAAAAGAAACAAAGTCTGTGCCGTTTCATTTTCTTGCCAATCAATGGAATTAAAGCGACTGATTCCATTTTCTTCCTGTTTTTCTACTTCTCTATAGATCGGTGTAAACTCTTTCTTCTTTCTTTTCTCTTCTTTGAATTTCTCTCCATAAGAAACTGCTGATGCTACTGATTTTAGTCTGTAACGGTGAAGGATCTCTTAATTCATAGGAATCAATCAACAATCAGGTTTTTCTATCAAAGATAAAAGGTATGTCCTTTATCATTAAGTTTTGAATATTCACGTTAAGAGAACAAAAAAAAAAAGTTTAAGGTTGTAATTTGAGAGTTTTGAAGTAGGATTTTATCTTGCAATTGTCTTTGTTTGCTTGATAAGCATTGCTTGTTGTTATTTTATTTTTAATTTTGGGTTTAAAATACTTCCAATTATGGTTTAGCATGATTTGCCATGGTTAAAATGATTTGCCAAGCTGTTACATGTTTAGGTATTGTATAATTTCTTAGTTTTGTTTACAGTATTGATGGATAGAAAGTTCTACTGATATCACTTACCTTCAATTTGGGTATATATCTTAGGGGTTATCTTTCTTAGGGATCTATCTCTTTCTCTACCCGGAGACTAAGGTATGATGGACATGTAATTTTCATTTTGAACATTTTCTGTTTGGTATTTTTTTCTTTGATTTTGTTGGTCCTTTCCAGTAGTTTTTCTAAAAAAATGATGTATTATTGTAGATTTTTGTTGGTTCAGGACGTATTGGGAGAATTAAGCCAGCATTTGTATCAGGTATGTGTCGGTTTTAAAATGGTAAATGTCAATATAATTGGCTTGATTTGTATATGAATTATTTCAATCCACCAATTGTTGTGATTCTTATTAGTTTTTTTTTTATGTAATATGTTGTTTCAAATCTGATAATTATTGTTGTTTTTCTAACTTTTATATCTTACCAGGCATTTTTCGCAAAGCATCCACAATTTCAAAAGAATTATTTTTACATTACCGGAGAGTCATATGCTGGACACTGCATTCCAGTATTTTCTTTTACAGTTAACAAAGGAAATAAAAATAAAGAAGGAATTCATATAAACTTAAAGGTATTATTGATATCCAAGACTATTCTATATTTGGATTTAGTGATGTTTCTACCTCACTTTCTCAGACTTGCTTGACTAAGATTATGTATACTTAAACAGGGATTTGCCATCGATAACGGTCTTACTAATCCAACAATTCAATATAAAGCATATACTGAAGCGAGTTGTATATGATTCAGATGATCCCGTCGAGGTAATACAAGATATGGCAAAAAATATAATAGCCACCTTGATGGGATACTTCGACTACTACATGTACGATAAGTCCTAAGTCAACCCTCCATGTTTTCAGTTTTGCATACGAAACTTTGAATAAAACAGGGTCACGAGCCATATTTTGGATGACTGAATTAAATAAACATATATGGTACTAGAGTTTCGACTACCATAGATTACATCCAGAGAATAAACATATATCCACATTTTGGCTCTCCCAATTCTCTGTTCTATCTTTTTTTAATTCATGGTTATTTTTTTTTACAATAACCTTTATAAATATGAGTTACAATATATTTCAACATTTAAGGTTCAAGCTTCCACCAGGTTTACGTCCATGGCCAATAGTTGGTAATCTCTACGACATCAAACCGGTAAGGTTCCGATGTTTTTACGATTGGTCGAATATTTGACGGAACAATTATATCGGTTTGATTCCGTTTCATGTTGATTGTTGTTGTGTCCAAAACAGAATTAACTGAATAGGTATTGAAATAAAAAGATCAACAGTTAGCTGATACGCACAGGAGTAGATCAGCTGCAAAATTTAGTAGAGATGGTACAAATCTTATTTGGGTTGATTATGGTCCTCATTATGTTAAGGTTAGAAAAGTTTGCACACTTGAACTTCATTTGTTATGTTCGAATAGAATTCGGGTTTGTGTCATTGCTTGGTACATTTAAATTTATGTTTGTTTGTTTCTTAACCCTTTTACTAGACAACTGTAGATATATCTAAATGATTTGGTACAAGCTTCAAGTGTTTAGCTGAATAATCATAAGGTGTTGAACTTATATCTCAAGATTTATAGACAGATTAACTTTAAGCATAGAAGTCGTGGATACCACTTGATAAGATGATCATATATCTGCAATAAGCATTAAAGATGACATGTAGGATTAGTTAATCAATTCTAAGCCAAAGTACCTGAACTTACCATGGGGAATTGATAGACACGTTTACGTGTCTTATTTGATCTCAAATTGTATATTGTTAGAACTCTTTTGCGTACTTATATTGTGATTTTATTGTGTTATAGGCATTTATGGAGAATTAATAAATGTGAAAAAATGACTTAAAAAGTGTTAAAGGCACCCTTCATTTGGATGAGGGCACCCTGTGCTAAAGGCACCTTCACTTTGGATCAGGGCACCACTTCTTTTTCCCATTTCAAACACAAAATTTGGCGGGAACTTAATTTGTATTCTGCGTGAACTTGGAAGAGATTTTGTGTTGTAGTATATAAAGGGGTCGAAGAGAAGAGATTGGGGGGGGCGGCCCCCCCCTAGAGAGGCCAGGGATCGAAATCAAGAAATCATAAAAATCTGCTCGTGATCATGATGAAGATTCTGTTGCCATAGGTTTGAAGCTTCCGTGGCCAAAAGTTTGAAGCTTCCGTTGCTAATGCTTTTAACTTTGTAACTTTTAACTTCAATTGTAACGTTTAGTTTCAGGAAATAGTTATCCCTCTGTAACAGCGAGTCTGTAACGTTTATAAACGTTGCAAACTCACTGTTTTCATTTATTTCACTCTTTTTCATTATTTTCAAACACTTTGAGCTTTGTACCAAACTTTTGAGGGTGTTTTGAGCAAGATGAGCTAAACCCCATATGCTGAGGTGACGGAGGAAGCCATTGTTTCAATAAAAGTGGTATATTTCTATTTTAATTAATTTTTGCAATTTATTTTATGATTATTTGCCTTGATTAATAATTGATTTAATGATTTTTGTTAAACAATTGTGATTTCGTTAGATGGTACATGCTTTGGCCTAGGTTTTAAATGTTCCATGCTTTTGTTATACAATTGTTATTTTGAAAATCTACTTATTGCAATATTTTAGAATCAAATCAAATGTAAGAATCACATGAATATTAATTAGTTTGAAGCACTTTAATTGGTTAATGGTGAAATCCATAACCTCAGTATTTGTTAATATTATTTTCATATCTTGTGTATATTTTAAGTTTAAAATTAATTTATTAAATCTAAACTCAATCTTCACAAGTTCGAGCGGACGTACTTTATTTACCACTATTAAAAAAATATAAGAAATCACCTGAACCTATCATGGGTCATCAGAAATAATTATTATCTTATATCTATTTTGAACATGTTAGTTATATATGGAAAATGTTTGAGAGCGGTAAATGATGTACTGGATACTAATGAGAATGTTGAAAACAACAAAGAATATAGTTATTTCTTTTTCAGGAATAATTTTTAGTTGTGATGAAAATTTTAGCAATGATCTTTTGTTTGTTAAATTGTGGTACCTGCAGGGCACACTTTCCGATGGAAGATCAGTTGTCGTTAAGCAACTTTTGTAGCTTCTCATCAAGGAAAAAAACAATTTGTGTCAGATATTTCTACAATATCTTCTGTTCAACAATGCAACCTTGTGAAATTGTATAGGTGCTGCATTGAGTGGGAAATCGTCTCCTGGTTTATGAATATCTTGAATACAAAAGCCTAGATCAAGCATTCTTTGGTATGGCATAAATTTATTCTTATGTTCATATATGTGGATATTGTGGTCTTGATAATGCTTGCTAATAACCATCACCTTGCAGGAAAGAGTGGCGTACACCTTATTTGGTCAACCCATTATGAAATTTACTTGGGACCGGCAAGAGCCCTAGCTTATCTCCATGAGTCGAGACCAAAAATTGTACATACAGATGTCAAAGCCAGCAATATTCTTCTTGATACTGATCTAAACCCCAAGATTTCAGATTTTGGTTTGGAAAAGTTATATGACGATGCAAAAACCCATATTAGTACCCAAGTAACAGGAAAAATATAAGTTTTCTGGCATTTTACTATACTATTCTACCGTGTGAGATTTACTTGAACTATACCGACATAACCATTTTTCTGTCTCTTGAAGAGGATATCTTGCCCCGGAGTATGCCATACGTGGACATCTTACGAAGAAGGCTGATGTATTTGGATTTGGGGTTATTGCATTAGAGATTGTCAGTGGACGACCAAATTATGTCACAACCCTTGACAAAGATAAAATGTATGTTCTGGAATGGGTAAGTTCACAAGTTAAATATTATATTTACTTAAAGGTTATGAACAGTATTTAATCAAACTCGGGGGGCATAGGATAGTAGTACCATTGTATATGTGGGATTAGAGATGATAAGCTAATGCGGCATTAAAATGTTAGTACCAATTTAATGTCTGAAAGTCAAGCAATCTGTGAGTTATCATAGTATGCAATGATCATCTACAAATAGCGAGAGAGAACAAAAGGGTTTAGGCATGGTTTCTCAAATCTAACTAACGGGAATAGTTTGCACATTGTTGTGACAGTTCTTTGAGGCTTGAGCTGTGACGCATCATTATAGACGCACTTTATTATTGCTGCATCATTATATCCGTGAATCTTTGTGAGCACTTTTATTTTATTTTGACCACAAATTATACATTTTACTCCTCTAGCTTTAAGATTTAAAATTGTTTGTATTGTCTTTTCTTTTTTTCTTGCAGCAAGGTAAATATTTGTGGCTAACATATAAGGAAATATATGACATAATTGATGAGAGTTGGATTTATGTCATTTACTTTGAATTGTTAATATCAGATAGTCCACTGCCGATCTAGATATGCAAATTTCTAAATCTGGCAATTCCATTGTGGATACTCTTAAATATCTACATATCTCTGATGTTGTCTACTTGTATTGTGTAGCCAGTCTTCTCAAGTCTCTACAGTAACTCGGGGTCCCTAAAACACACCACGACGAAGGGTTAAGGGCCCTAGAGTTAGGAGAAAGGAAGAAAAATTAAGAGTGAAGATGAGTGAGAAGGTATTGCAGCTGATATTGATGAAGATAAGGACATGTATATATCTAGAAAGATTGCTGCATTTCCCGGTCAGATCAGCCCAAAGAGGACAAGGAATTCCACAGGTAAAAAACTATAAGATAATTTTTGTTTACGGAAACACCTTTTGTCCCGTCAAATCAAAAAAGTAGGTCAGTCGGTTTGATGTGTCCATATGCTGGTTGATGTGTTTTAGAAATAGTGGTAAAAGATTCGATACTCATATTTGTAAAGATTTGATTTTTAAACCTAATTTTTGATACTAAAAATAAAGAATATTAAAGTAAAACTGATTGAAGTTATGGAAAGAACTGAGACTAAGGATTCCACCATTAGCCAATTTTTCAAGTGATTTAGCATTAATAATTATCTTGCAATTCATATATTAAATTGATTCAAAATATTACCGAATTTAGATTTTCAAAATAATAGTTGTAAATCAAAAGTATGAGACATCAATAGCTCTAAACTAAGCATGACTCATCAAAAGAAAACACAAATAATTGATAAAAATCATTTTTTTTAAATTTAATTCAAAGCAAATACTCATAAAATAATTGCAAAAAATTAATAAAATAAAAGTATACCACTTTATTATTGGAAAAATGGCTTCCTCCGTCGCTCATCAATAGGATCTAGCTCCTCATGTTGTAAACACTCTTAATATGTGCATTCATGGCTCAAAAATTGTTTACAAAGATGAAAAGAGTGAAAATTGTGTAAACAGAGAGTTTGCAACGGTATAATGGCGTTGCAGATAATAGTTTCCACTGTTACAGAAAGAAAGTGCTTCCACTGAAGATAAACGTTACTGTTTTGAATATGTCCGTTGCAAATGGGTTGAAGAAACCATTGCAGCTGAAGATAAACGTTGCAAAGACGAAGATAAATGTTGTTTTTTCGTTGAAGAAATCGTCGCCTATTCCTGTTCTTCCCTACAACACCTACATTATTTTTTTTCCTGGTTTTTTTTTATTGAAGCTCCCCCCTTTTTTACTCGATATCTTTGCTTTATATCGGCTCCACAAACCCTAACTAGTCTTCCTGGATCGATAAGGACTCAAAATCTAATCCAAAACCAACTCAAATTCTTGTTAATCCGAATCAGAGAATATTTCTTTTTCCGGTTACAACTTCGACTTCTAACCAATTTTTACGGCCTTGAAACACTCAGAAGTGACGTGATTTAGTCAAGTTTGATTGTTGCATCATACTGGGATATTGATTACTTGTTTTATTCCCTTAAAAATAGGAAGTCACTAAATCAGAAACATTATCTTCCGCAAATAAACAGTTTCCCGCCATTTTTGGTTTGAACCAAAGAAAAAGGGTTCCTTTATCAACTGTCTGGGGTGCTTTTATCAATTTATCCTGGGTGCTTTTAGTAATTTGGTGGTTATCACTTTCTAAGCCAATTTTTCCACAAATGTTTATTTCTCAAAAATACCTACAAACACATAAAATCACACAATAAGTATAAAATCGAGCACTAACAAAATATGAAATTGAGAACAATTTAGACACAAAATTGTGTCTATCAAATACCCCCAAACTTATTATTTTCTAGTCCTCGAGCAAAATCTAATCTAAAAATAAAATAAAATCCTAACTCACTTTCGCAGGAATCGCGACTACATTTAGCATATGTAATAAGCCTTTAAACCCCTAGGTGTCCCTAGTGGACGAGTTTTGTCTCGTGAGGGTTTACAAGAGGTATACCCACAAAATCTTTACTCCAAATCCTAGCTACCTGTGAACGATTAAGGGTAAAGACTAAACAAGCTATTTAGTTGGCATACCAAATTCTTCGGCTATGAGAATCATTACCCTATATGAGTCCAATTGATGTACAAGAGCGTACCAAAATTCATATATAAGAAAACAAAGCTCTACTTAGATAGTTGTTCAACTACAATACTCAGAATCTATCAAAGTACAATCACATGAAAAGATTTAGAAGATGGATATACGCATGTTGACTAAGGTGAACGGTGTTTCCCATATCTGTCTGAAGGTCAGTGCCAGGATGAATCCTAATGGATTGAGATACACTCCCACTGGTCTTAATCCTAATACTAATATCAACCCAACTGGTATATACAAGGGTCACATCGACCGATTTATTGAAAATAAAACAATTATTAATGTACTGACAACATGATTGAATCAAATTGAATCCAAGCGCATGGTCTTTATCAGCATCTTACATGATAGTTCTCATGGATCATGCGTTCCACGTTTGCTTATGCGACGGAGACAGGGAGAACACACACATATTGCTATCAAAGTGTCAATACTTGATTTTTTTTTAGATAAAAATATAATAATGGGGCTTGATCTCAAACACTCTATTTCATCCTGGCGGTGATGACAATTCGATACTGGTGCCCTACCAAATCACTTAGAGAGACACAAAAATTGCAAAAATAAAAACAGAAGGTGATATGGTCGAGATAGACTCCGAGATATGGTGACAACTATCATGTTATTTCTAACACCTGAACTTTGTCCTTTTATGAATAGACCATTTAATTGGGCACACCAATTCATATAGAAAAAGAGTTAAGTTTCCATCTACCTAGAACAATTAGTGTCATCCTAATTGTTCGCAAGCTTCTAAAATTTGGAGTTTTATTATTACACTAAAAAGTGTCTCCCTTACCCCCAAACTTAAATCAAACAGTGTCCTCAATGTTTCAAAATAGAGAGCAGTACCAAAAGATAAGTAAAAAGAGGAATAAAGAGGTAAGTCAGAAAGATAGTACCTGGGTGAAGCGTAAAAATCCTTCTATGGAGAATAAGACAGAAAATAAAAACCTAAAAACGAATAATAAAAACCTTCAAAAATCTACTAATGTACATAAACAACCTTGATGGTCAATCAAGGTAAACAGGGTCCTCCAGAGGGACTTCCTCAACATCACATGTAGGAAAAGGCTCTAAAAGTGGTTCCAATCTCTGACCGTTAACCTTGAAAGGACTTCTACCATATTGAGTCTCAATCTCAATAGCACTATGAGGAAAAACAGTGCGAACAACAAAAGGACCGGTCCACCGAGAGCGTAACTCCCCGAGGAATAGATGCAAACGAGTATCATACATAAGAAATTTTTGACCTGGAGAAAATGACTTTCTTAAAATATTTTTATTATGAACAAGTTTCATTTTGTTCTTATACTCCCTAGCACTATCGTATGCATCTTTACGAATCTCTTCCAACTTATTGAGCTGGAGCTTCCTGTGAGCTCCTGTCTTGTCAAGTGAAAAATTCAACTGCTTTACAGCCCAATATGCTCTATGTTCTAAATCGACGGGCAGGTGACATGCCTTGCCAGAAACTAGACGATAAGGTGACATTCCAATGGGGGTCTTAAACGCAATACGGTAAGCCCATAAGGCATCAGTAAGCCTTAACGACCAGTCTTTCCTATTAGGATTAACTGTATTTTCTAGAATACGTTTATCTCCCTGTTGGAAACCTCTACTTGACCACTAGTCTGTGGGTGATATGGGGTAGCTACTTTGTGGGTAATACCACATTTCTTCATCAAAAGCTTAAACGGTCGATTACAAAAGTGTGACCCTCCATCACTAATTATAGCTCGCGGTGTACCAAAACGTGCAAATATGTTATTATTCAAAAACTGTACCACAACCTTGTGGTCATTTGTTTTAACCGCCTCTACCCACTTAGATACATAGTCTACAACGACAAGGATGTAAAAACAACCAAAAGAATTAGAAAAAGGACCCATAAAATCAATGCCCCACACATCAAAGACTTCAATAACTAAAATAGGGTTCAAAGGCATCATATTTCTACGAGAAATGGTTCCTAACTTCTAACAACGCTCACAAGCAGCACAATAACTGTGGGAGTCTTTAAACAACGACAACCAGTAGAATCCACACTGCAATATCTTAGCAGCAGTCTTCTTAGCACTAAAGTGACCCCCACAAGCACGATCATGACAAAAGGAAATAATACTGGACTGGTCACTCTCAGGTATACATCTCCTAATAATATGGTCTGGACAATACTTAATCAAATAAGGATCGTCCCAAAAGAAATGCTTTACCTCGGCTAAAAACCTAGAATGATCTTGTTTACCCCAGTGTTGAGGCTTCGACCAGTAACAAGATAATTCACTATATTCGCAAACCAAGGTAATTGGGAAACAAAGAATAGTTGTTCATCAGGAAAACTATCTGTCACAGGAGGAGAATCATCAGGGGAATCCACAACAAGTCTAGACAAGTGGTCTTCTACTACATTTTCTGCACCCTTTTTGTCTCTAATTTCTAAAGAGAATTCTTGTAACAAAAGGATCCATCTAATCAATCTAGGTTTAGTATCCTTCTTAGACAGAAGGTACTTCAAAGAAGCATGACCAATAAAGACTATAACATTAGAACCTAAGAGATAAGATCTAAACTTGTCTAAGGCAATAACAATGGCTAACAGTTCCTTTTCTATGGTGGTGTTGCGCAGTCAGTTGCAGGCATGCGAGAAAAAGAGAGTTTGAGTTTTCTTCTTCACAACTCCTACAGATGTCGGTAGCGGATCAATTCCAACGAGCATTTCAAACAACACTACATCTGTCTGTCTAGGGGGAATCATTCAATCTCTATTTTATGACAAATCTGAATCGATGGCTCTTCTCCACTAACCATAAAGATATAGGTACTCTCTATTTCATCTTCGGCGCCATTGCTGGAGTGATGGGTACATGCTTCTCAGTACTGATTCGTATGGAATTAGCACGACCCGGTGATCAAATTCTGGGTGGAAATCATCAACTCTATAATGTTTTAATTACGGCTCACGCTTTTTTAATGATCTTTTTTATGGTTATGCCGGCGATGATAGGTGGATTTGGGAATTGGTTTGTTCCCATTCTGATAGGTGCACCTGACATGGCATTTCCACGACTAAACAATATCTCTTTCTGGTTGTTGCCACCAAGTCTCTTGCTCCTAAGTTGGGCATCATTCAGAGTTTTGCTAGCATAGTAAATCACATGAAGTAATTTGTTTTCTCGCTGACCTAACACGACACCAATAGCGTAATCTTAAGCATCACATATTATCTCAAATGGTAGGTTCCAGTTAGGTGCCTGGACTATGGGGGCGGTAGTGAGCAAGGTCTTAAGATTCTCAAAAGCCTCTAAACAAGCATCATCAAAGACAAACTTAACATCTTTTGCAAGCAAGTTGCAAAGAGGTATAAAAATCAAGCTAAAATCCTTAATGAATCGACGATAAAAACCTGCATGCCCTAAGAATGACCTAACATCTCGTACAGTTTTGGGAACCTGTAAAGTCTTAATACGGTCAACTTTGGCTTTGTCTACCTCTATACCCTTAGAATATACGATATGCCCTAAAACAATTCCTGATCGAACCATGAAATGGCATTTTTTCCAATTAAGCACTAAGTTCTTTTCCTTACACCTAGTCAACACTAATGTCAAATAATGCAAACACTCATCAAAAGATGATCCAAATACTGAAAAATCATCCATAAATACCTCTAAAAACCGTTCTACCATGTCATAAAATATGCTCATCATACAACGCTGAAAAGTAATGGGTGCATTACACAACCCGAAAGGCATGCGTCTATATGCAAAGGTGCCAAATGGACATGTAAAAGTGGTTTTCTCTTGGTCTTCTGGGACAATAACGATCTGATTATAACCATAAAAACCATCTAGCAAGCAATAATGACGATGTCCAGCTAATCTCTCAAGCATTTGGTCGATGAAAGGAAGGGGAAAGTGGTCCTTCCTTGTGAACTTGTTCAATTTTCTATAGTCAATACAAACACGCCACCCCGTGGTCACTCGGGTTAGGATTAACTCATTGTTATCATTCTGGACTACGGTGATACCTGATTTCTTGGGAACAACCTGAACGGGGATGACCCACTTACTGTCTGAGATAGGGTAGATAATACCTGTATCTAACAACTTAAGCACCTCAGTTCGAACTACTTCTTTCATGTTAGGGTTAAGTCGACATTGCATCTCCCTAGACGGTTTGGTATCATCATCTAAATGAATCTGATGCATACAAACAGTAGGACTTATACCCTTAATATCTGTTATGTTCCACCCTAAAGCTTTCTTATTGTCCTTAAGCACGGTCACTAGCCTACTTTCCTGGTTACTATCCAAGTCGGATGTTACAATCATAGGCAAAGTCTCATATGGGCTTAAATACATATACTTCAGAGTATTTGGTAGTTGTTTAAGGTCAAACTTAGGAGGCTCTTCTAGAGAAGGAATTAGGGTAAACTTAGAAACTGGTAATGGTTCAAACTTAGGTTTCCATCCATTACTAGTGTCTATCAAAGGGGCTGAATCTAACAAAGCGTTCACCTCATTAATCACACTATCATCATCAAAATCAAACCCAAAGTGGGCTAGGCATTTGTCTAATGGATCTTCTAACAAAGTGTTTGGTAATGACTCATGGACTAATGTTCCTATCATGTTCACCTCTTTAATGCACGTGTCATCTAGCTCAGGTGGTTGCTTACTAATATTGAAAATATTCATCTCAATAGTCATATTACCAAAATATAAGTTCATAATACCATTTCGATAGTTAATGATCGCATTAGATGTAGCTAAAAACGGGTGACCTAATATCGCAGGTATCTGATTCTCTGGGTCAGGGACATGTTGGGTATCAAGGACAACAAAATCCATTGGATAAATAAACTTATCGAACTCAATAAGAACATCCTCTATGACACCACGAGGAATTTTCACAGACCTATCAACTAACTGCAGTGTTATCTGAGTAGGTTTCAACTCACCAAGTCATAGCTGGAGGTACACATGGTACGAAAGTAAGTTCACACTGGCTCCTAAGTCAAGTAACGCTTTCTCAACACGGTAGTCACCTATTGTGCAAGAAATGGTTGGGGACCCTGGGTCTTTGTACTTAAGAGTTGTATTATTCTAGATAATTGAGCTCACATGACTAGCTAAAAATGATTTCTTTTGTACACTAAGCTTTCGCTTTCGTGTACACATATCCTTAAGGAACTTGGTATAAGTAGGAATCTTCCTAATTGCATCTAATATAATGGAAGATAAATAGTGACTTGCTTAAAAACCTACCATATGTCGTTAAAGTTGGATTCCTTCTTTGTTGGTGCTAATAGTTGTGGGAACGGGGATCTGGGCACAAAATCTGGCTTATGAGGAACTGCACCTGACTCTTGAGAGACTTCGTTAGTCTCTTCAGCTACTGGCTCAGAAGGGTGAATTACAGTATGTTCACTATCAGGCATGGTTACCTTGTTATCTACCACTTTTCCATTCCTAAAGGTTCTAATTGCATTCACATGCTTTGATGATTTCTCACCAGAAGGTACTTCATATACTCCTTTAGGATTGGGTTGTGGTTTACTAGGGAACTTGCCTTTTTCTCTTTCTCTCAAAGACTCGGTGATTTGACCACCCTGGGTTTCTAAATTTGAAATAGCCTGACTGTTAGCCTGAACAATCTTTTGATTTTCTTATAAACTTTGGTTGACTGACTGCTGAAAATTTGTAGTTTTATGAGTTAATAATGCGAGAGACTCTGCTAAACTCATGATCGTTTTATCTATCGGATTCTGAAATTATGTTGGTCTAGAAGGATTCTTAGTATAACCAAAACCTGGGGGAACCTTAGAATTACTAGACTGACCTTGACTATGGCCCTTGGACCAAGAAAGGTTAGGATAGTTTCTCCAACCATGGTTATAGGTTTCTGAATAAGGGTCAAACTTCTGATGATTATCAACTTTAGTTTTATTATCAAGAGCATGGGCTTGCTCTTCAACAATCTGTCCTTCCCAAAATGATTTGGGCTTAATTCCACAACTAGATTGACTCAGTTCTAAAAGATTCTAACCTGTTTGATATAATTGCTATTTTGGCATCTGATTCAAAAGATCCTTCTACCCTATTGACATTTCCTCTACTTAGAAAAATTATTTTCTGGGGCTCCCTACTATTTTCCCATTGCTGGGTTTTTCCGGCGATTTCATTCAAAAATGTCATCGCACCATCGACAGTTTTATTTTCAAACCCACCTGTGCATGAAGACTCAACCATGGTTGTTATCGAATAATCTAAACCCTCGTAGAGGATCTGAACTAGCCTTACTTTTTCTAAACCATGATGAGGACATTGTGATAATAAGTCATTGAACCTTTCCAAATACATATATAAAGATTCTCCCTCTTGTTGAGCAAATGTGCAAATCTGCTGCCTAATAGATGATGTTTTGTGCCTAAGGAAAAACTTCTAGAAAAAGGCAGATGTAAGTTGTTTGTAGGTTTCAATCGATTCATAAGTCAAACTATATAACCAAGATTTGGATTTGTCTGTTAGTGAAAAGGAAACAGTATATGTTTCAATACTTTATCATCTAGGTCTTTAATCCTGATGGTACTACATATTTCCTCAAAATCCCTAACATGGAAATATGGGTTTCATTTTCTTTTCCTAAGAAGATTGGGAGCATCTGTATGGTCTCAGGTTTTAACTCATTGTTTGCTTCAGTTTTAGCTAACTTGATACATGATGGACGAGAAGTCCTAGTCGGGTTCAACAAAGCTTTTAAAGTTGCCATTGGTGGCACTATCAAAGGACTAGGAGTAACTTCTTCACCCAGTGTCAAGTTCTCAAAATTGAAATTTCTAAAAACAGGGCCCTCAAAAGAAGAGTCTTCGAGGTCCTCGTTTCCAGGGACAGAACTACTAGGTCTTTCACTAATCAAACGACCTAGAGTGTCTTTTTTCCAAGCTCTCTCAGTGATGATTTCAAGCGGTCTTGGCATACACTAAAAAAAAGTAAAAAATTATCCTAATTGGAAGGGAATTCTAAACCAAGGTTGTACCATACCGGATTTCGGTTCATACTGGTCGAGAGAGATACACTAGTACGCCGGTATACCAGGGAAATTTTGGTTTACATACCGACGAAATATCAGTCTATATATTTTATACCTATAATTTTATAAGAAAAAATACTAGCTCACATTTTATAACTATAAATATATTTCAAAATGTTATATCAAATGTTTTTTCATCTGAAATATATAGATCCATAGATTCCATATATAGTTCAAAGTTCAAACAGGAAACACAAGATAAACAACAACAACTTCAAAGTTCACCGTCTAAAGTACTAATTAAACAACGATATTACAATTCTAATCAAAATCATTAGATTCATTATAGATATCATCACAGTCATCACCAAGTAGTCCTCTTTCCGTGTCCAACATCAATTGATCAGTATCATATGCATCAATGTCACTGTCGGTTGGATAAATAGACTTACTTCGAGAACTACAAACTGACCCACTTACTTCACCAAGAATCTCCTGCAAATCATTCAAATTTACATTATCACCTTCCACATCCAAGTCATCCAAATTTTGTGGATCCAACCATTCATCATTTTCATCATGTTCATCCAGAAAAATAGGATCACGAGATTTCCCATCATCGTTATATTGTTGGATTTCTTTGTATCGACGCTGCAATTTCTTGTTATATTGGATAAAGACACTATCATTCAATTTATGTTGTGTTAAGCAATTTTGTTTCTTTGAGTGAAACTAAAATACGAAAACATATGACAGAATAGATAGAAAGCAAATGACAGAATAAATAGAAAGCAAATGACAGAATAAATATGTGCATTTCAGTATGACAGGCAAAGAGGACTAAAACATATGAAATCAAAGATAAGAATACTTACATTCTGAAATGTGCTCCAATTTCGATCACATGGGGAAGAAGAACAAGCTAGACTCAATACCCTGATTGCAAATTTTTGAAGGCATGGGACATCGATTCCTCCGTATGTAATCCACCAATCATCTTCATAAATACATACACAAAGTTATATAACACAAACGTAATCATATTTTAAAATAACATAACCTAACAAACTTACGAGGTTGATCTTTATCTCTTCTTCTTATGCAAGACTGACTTCCCAAGATCCCAACAACATCACTGTATAGTCTCAATTCAGACATAGCTTTATCTAGTTCATCTCCATCGGTTATTAGTCTTTCCATTGCTGTATGCAGACCCTTTTGATTTCTTTATACTTTGAATCATTATCCATCTCACGAGCATCGATCTTGTAAAATATTGAAGGATTCAAATAATAAGCCGCACAATGTAGAACATGATTAAAGTTTTTCTTTAATCGGTTATCAAAGACATCCTGAATTATAGACCAAATATCTGTATCTTTACTGAAATTCTTCTCCATTTGATCCCATGTTATTCTCATTGCATCAATCAAATAAGGCATTGTAGGTTTGATCTCAATATCCACTAACCTTACAACCTTAACTAAAGGCTTTAGCACACTACAAGAATACTCAAAATCTTCCCAAAATGTACTACTTGTAACAATTTTAAGTACATTAGTTCCTACATTTTCTTTTGCAGCCCTACTTTTCGCCCACCTATCAGCCACAAACATCATTTGCAAAGGGGTTTTATACTTCTGGAGACTTTCTAGTGTGTAGTACTGAGTTGCAAATTTAGTCTTTGTGGACCTATGTAAGTCTCCATTTGTCACCTCCCTCATAAAAGCCAATACTTGAAAGTGAGAATAAATATAGGTAACGAGTCTCTTACCTAATACCACGACTTTCTTGATTCTTGGAATCTTGGAACCAAGATCATCTAACATCAAGTGAACGCAATGAGCAGCACAAGGAGTCCAAAACATATTTGGGTAATGAATTATTATGTCTTTTCCTGCCTTCTTAAAGTTGGAACCATTATCTGTAATGAACTGAACAACATTATCTTTCCCAACATCATTAATTACCTCTATTACAAGCCCACATATGTAATCAGCATCATTGGTTCTGTTTGACGCATCTACAGACTTCAAGAAAACTGACCCTTTCGGACAATTCACCAAAAAGTTAATAAGATGTCGCTTTTTCCCATCCGTCCAACCATCGGACATATTAGAACATCCAAACCTCTTCCAATGTACCCTAAATGTATTAACAAACGTCTTCATATCATCTAATTGTTCCTTGAAAAGATTTGTACGAATCTGACGGTAAGATGGTGGAGGCATAGCTAACATCAAAAGAAAAACATAAAAAAACAGATCCAGTTAACAACTAATACAAATCAAGTTAAGTTATATACAAGTTAAGTAAAGCCAACTGCATACCTTTCCCGTATTCGCCAATTACATAGATCATTTCTTGGAAACTTGGGCTTCGAACGGTATTAAAAGAAATTGAATTCTCAGTCATCCAAGCTGAAATGCTTTTCCATGCAGCGTTTAGTAACTTCTCTTTCGCTACATTGTTCCTTTCAAGAGTGGCCTACTGAGTTTTCGCGTGATCTGTCTTCATGAATGAATCCATTGGACCTCTACTATTACTTTGGACTATTCGTTGTTTCTTCTTAGTTTGTACAACTAGTCGACTACTACTGGCCTCTTTTTCTTGCACCTCAACATCAGTTGAAGCATTAGATCCTTCACCTGAGTTTGTATGCTCATATAATAAATCAACAGTAGCCCTATGAGTTTTTCTGGTCCTCTTTAGAGAAGTCTCCTGATTAAGTTTGTTCATAATATCAGTTATTGCACTACCACATGGTTTAACATTCCTTGACTTCTGTAAGATATGATCCTTAAGCCTAGTGATTCCACCACCACGGATTTCTTTCAAACATAATAAACAAGTAATCCAGGTTGGATGATTTGGATTTCTGCGTTCACCCCATTGCCATGCTATATCTTTTGATGGTGTGTCTTTCGTTGGTGGATCTTTATTTTGTGTAAAAGATTAAGGCAACAATGAGCCACATGTAGAGGGTGTAGTGCATGAGTTGGATGCATTAGAAGAATCCATAATCACATGATTCACAACCTAAAGTAACAAAATTGAAACAAAACAAGTTAATATACAAGGAAACAACAAAAATATTTATAATAAATGTAAGGTGGGATCCAATCATTAAGGTGTCTAAAGCTTACTTTACATCCTAAATATTTTCTTCTGAAAACAGGTTTAAACTCTGATACCTATAAACTAATGCTTAAGAACGATGCAAGTCTACAAGAGTTCATTGACAAACATGTTGGATGAAGAATGGACAATAGTATGACTGTTGGTCAATGTTCAAGTAACTAAGAAGGGAACAAATACATCCAAAAACTTATCATTCATGCAACCCTAGAACATGTCAATGTTCAAACGATCTACTATCATAAAGTAGCCATGCTGCCCTGGAAGTTACTTTACCGTTACAGTTGTTTACCATTTTAAATATTTGAAAGAAAAACTGACAGTGGGGTACTGTGGTATGATACAAGATACATTAGTGTTATCAGCTTGAGAGGAAATGACATTATGTTTGAGGCGTGGATATGCTTCATCAGGATCTCAAAAACCAGCAAGACCAGATCAATGTATCAAATCTATGTGTAGAATATGTAAGTGAAGCCAATTGCCTAAGGTTTTGAGGTTCTGATGTACATCAATGTTGTTCAAGTCTAAGTGGTAGCATTTCGATTGGATGCTGTAATGTACTTCTGCTTTGTTCTAGGTACAATAAAATCCATAATTGAATTCGTGTTTTAAGTATGGAACAGGAACAATAATGCACGAAAAGTAAAATCACTGACTAACTAACACAATAAAGCTACCAAAAAAGAAAAATCATTCATTGTTTCAATGAGCTTTACACAGCTGACTTAAGATAGTGGCCAGTAAGTAATGGATTATATCAAGATTAGAGATTTTATCCTAGTATAACAATCGACTTACCAAAGAGCTAAACATCAACGGGATTCATTTCTGGTCTAGAACAACAGATGGTATTTTTGTCTAAGGATGTGCAAATAACCCCAAATTACGCTACAAGAACTTCACAGCCAACTAAGTGAAGGAGGAGAACAATATCAAACTGCGACAGAGAAAACAACACTACGAAACTTTTTCGAAGTTTTGAACTTAGCTATACCTATGAGTTTGATTATGTGCCAGACGAATCAATGCAAAGGAAAATCAATGGATTGTGTGTTAGTTGAATTGGGTTTTTAATGAAATGTGTAAAAACTGTTAAAACTGTTAATCAGTGAAATGAACAGATAGTATGAAGTATGAACAGAGCTCCCATCACATACTTTTCATTGAATTGGGTTTTTAAAGAAGATACAAAGTATTGGGCAAGAACAAACCTTCAAATTGCGACTTATGTAGAAATTGATGTTGTTATGCGAGATGGGATGATGGACTGATGAACAAACCTTCAAATTGGGTCCTCAAGAGAAGAAAGAAGGAAGTAAGACTATAAGAGATGGACTGATGGAGGCGCAGAAGGAAGTTCTCGCGTGAAGCAGAAGAGAAATAAAGAAGATGGACTGAGTTTCGCTTCTCTCACCTTAAGAGATGGACTGATTTTTTCTTCTCTCACCGTTGGATTAGATTAGATTTCTAATCTGATGGCTCATATAATGTACCGGTCATACCGGGTAATACCGGCTAATACCGGGTAAAATCGGTTTTTAACCGTACCGGCCGGTTTTCTCGGCAGAATACCATTTCAACGGTATATTAAATTTCGCACCGCTCACTGACCGATAATGGTAAAATCGCCAAAATTTCGGTCGTACCAGCCGGTACGTACTGCATAGCTCTCATCCCTCTCATAGGACTTCGTAGAAGAATAGGCTTTCATATTATACTAGCTTCTCAATCAGTATTGTAATTGTAATATAAAAAGTAAAATGTATGTCATTTTCAACCCTTGGAACAACTCTTATGGTCAGGATCCCACAATGGAAATAAATGGGCTTTATGGCTTTAGGGCAAACAAGAAAACCACCCATGTACTGGTTATAGGATGATTTTCAAAATGGGATTAATAGTGGTGGTGAAATTAGGAGTCTATCAAAAAATGGGTTTAACTAAATTTTTACCTGAATGTAGACTTGAATTTATATAAAATAGGCTTTCAATAAAAAGTTTTGTGGGCTTTTGAGGAGGGGGTCTGAAGGTAAACCAGGATCAAGTGTTGCCCTTAATTGGTAGCATTTTAAAGAAGAATTGGAAACATGTATATTACAAAACGTGTTTTGTACAAGTCACCGATACTGGCAATTCAAATTGCATTTATCCTAATATTGTACCTAACTTTCATTTTGTTTCCCTCTATTATTTTTCGTATTTTTAAAGTGTTCTACATTTAAAAAATATATAATTAAAAATATATAACACCACCATCTACCATTATAAAATTTAATTGTTGAATTGTTCGTACAAAAAAAAAAGATCATATGCAAAATTAAAGTAAAGTTTCAAATCGAATTGTAAAATTGCAGATCATCAGAACCCAAAGGTTCAGGATTTTTAAATTGTAATGCGCTCAGTGGCTCATTTTTTATATTTAAAAATCGATTTATATGTTAATCGTAAATCGAAGGTTCATGATAAAACTTTCAATTGTAATTAAATTTATTAATTAGTTGTAATATGAAACCTAAATGCATTAATAAGCTAACAAACATTAATAAAGTTCATTACCACAGTGGTTAACGTGCAACACAGGTTAGAAGATAGCCTATGATAATGAGGTCCTTAGGTCAACTCTATTTCGCAACTGCTTTCTATGAGCGTCCACAGTCATGAGTGGAGTAAATACTAAAACCAAAGAGTAAATACCAATTTTTTTTGATCAGGCGTAAGCAGAATTTACACTTAGCATTGGGCACATGTGTTAGGAGACGTCTGTTGGATGGGTGTTGGATGGGCGTATGCGTATTGAAACGCTTGGTTTGAGCGGACGCTTGATGAACGCACAATGGGAGACGCAGGCCTGAACAACATTTGATGATAGACGTACGCGTAATAGTACGCCCAAGTGACAGGCGTGGGTGTAGAGAAACGTATGATGGGGCGTACTCTTATGCATACGCCTATCATCAAACATTACCTTAACCAAACACATGGTGATAGAATTCACTCGTGGAGGTGGTGCTTGTACACTTAGCGGTGGGCGTTACCTTAACCAAACTCCCGTGAGAAGAAGCGTTTGTCCACCCTTACGCCTGGCAAAGAAACGCTTATCTATCCTTACGCCCGTGATAAGAAACGTTTGTCTATCCTTACGCGTCTCATAATTCTTGTACATCATCAGGCGGAGGGTTATATGGGTTCAGGGTTCTTCTCTTCTCCTCTTTTCAGCGACGACTTCAACTGAACTCTCTTCTCCTCTTTTCAACATCTTTTCAACTTGAAAAACCCTAGCAGCAAAGAACAAATCTTAACAAAATTAGGTTTGTCTCAAGACAAGGTATGAAACTCAAATTACTCTACATGAATTTTAATGGATTTCATAGGTTTAAATTATGATTTATTATAATGTTTTGTTAATTAAATTTCTATATATATGTTTAAAGATTAAAGATATCATTACGAAACTTTCAAATTGGGTTTTGCGAATTGTAATTTTTGAATTTGGTTTAATTCTAGGGTTTTGGTAGTTGTAAATTGGGTTTAAAAAATTGATGAGAATTAATTGATTTGAATTTAGAATTGATTAAGTTCTTGATTAATTTGAGTTGGGTTGTGGTAATTTTAAGTTCTTGATTAATTGATTTGATATGAATGTTTATGGAATTTTGGAATTATGAATGTTTATGTTCCCTTCTAATGAATGTTTATGGAATTATAGAATTAAGGAATTATGATGAATTTTTGTAGAGTTGATAATTTGATTAGTAGACTATTTTGTGAATCATGAAATTTGTATTTTGGATGATTTATGAATGTTTGTACATTTGATTATATAATTAGATGATTACTCTTTTAATGATGCAATTTGTATTTATTTTTACTATATGAATGTTTGTAGAGTTGATTATTTGTTTAGAGGATTACTTTTTTAATGATGAAATTTGTATTTTTGTAGATTTATGGATGAATGTAGAGTTGATTATTTGTGCATTGTGAGGATTACTCTTAATTTTGAAACTTGTATGTACCGTTTGCACAAATGTTGAACAATGTTACGGCGAGATTCGTTGGTCGAAAAAGGAGGAACAAGAAAGCTAAAACTGTTGAGGAGGATATGGCTAATGTTGTTGATATTGTGGTCTCTGTTCCCAAGTTAGCGAACTACAATGTCGTGGAAGATGCTCAGAGTCACGCTTTGACAAATATTACATATTCAACCGATTCAAAAATTCAAGTATTTACATCGTGGTTCCCTCAAATCGGTCATTTAGACCTATGCAATTATACAAAACACATCCCTAGGGTTAAATACATTATTGAAAAGGCAGGATGGACCATTTATTGACCATGGATGTAGTAGATTCCTCAAATGCATTGATTGACTATCTTGTGGAGCGTTTTTGGGATACAACGAACACTTTTCACTTTTCCTTTGGTGAGATGGGGTTCACACCGCTTGATTGGGTCATGTTGACAGAATTGAGTATTGGTGTTGGGAATGATATTCCATATGACCCGGCCAAGTACCAATTTGAATATGTCCGTGAACATATTTTTCCAGAAATAAAAGATAGTGAAGTTTGTAAAAGAGAACATATCCGCGCGCAGTGGGTTTCAGATGCAATTACAGTTGTATTTTTGAGATATAGTTTGAACCAGGAACGTTGGTTGCGACTAACGATGATAGCAAACTTGCTGAGAGAGTGGCCAAAGCATTTTGTATATATGTTTTGGGACAATTTTTCTTTTCGAATGCCAAAAACTATATTGATGCTGGATTGTAGCTGCTTTTGAGGTTCTTAATGTAGTTGGCATGTATGACTGGGGTGGTGGTGCTTTTGCGAAATTGTATTCGGGACTCGGCGCATCTGGCAGGGGGCAGAAGTCACTAGCCGGGCCCTTCCAAATATTAGAGGTAAATTTCTTAATTCTATTTATACTTCCTTTAAATGTTTATTTGTTGATAATTGATTTATTTGGTTGGTTGTTATGACGGAGTAGTTTTGGGGGTACGAATATCTGGGCACATGTCGACCAAAGAACCCAACGAGTAATAGTGAAGCAATGTGGCCTAGAAGTTCTCGGTGGAAGGGTACAAGAAATAAGAGTTCGCTCTATGACTTATCTTAATCAGCTGACTGTAGACGACGTGACTTGGCGACCGTGGGATTCTGCCAGCTTTTTCCTTGACACTGATGTTGGACGGAAGCATCAAAGCTCTCAGACAAAAGGGTTATATTTTCTTGGCTTGACACTGTGAGTTTATAATTTATTTTGATAGCATTATTCTTTATTTTTTTGGATTTTTGGGTAGTTATTTTCTTTATTTTTTTGATAGTTATTTTCTTTGTACAACATAACGTGTACCTCGGAGAACGGTGTTGGAGGCAAAACCATTATAATTTTGGCGTTCCCAGAAACCCACCTACTCGTATTGCCAACCTCAACAATGATGAAGCAAATCAGTTGAGAGAAGGCGATTGGGGAGATGCAACGGAATTAGTGCATGTTTTTACGTATGATTTGTATATTGAGTATTAGCGACATGTAACTAACTTGCATAAATATACGACCAAAGTCGATTGGGAGGTTGAAACATACGGGTATGCTGGTGACCGTATTAAACACAATACGGAAGAACCTGATGGACATGTATCCATTTCGCCTCAACAACAATTATAGAGGTATTCCTCCACTAGCAGGTTTTTTCGGAAAACTCCATCTATTCTGGTTTGGATGGAAGGCATGCCAATATTTCTTGGTTTCAATAGGACTTCTTACGAGCGTTGTACGTAGTTATACCGCAAGCCTTATTTTTTAAGTACACAAAAATACGTGAATTAAAAAAAACAAAAAATTTGTTTAAAAAAAAGATGTCGTGGCTATAAATAATTGTTTTGTTAAGAAAAAGATGCTTGTGGTGTTCCTGGATTAACCCTTCATCAGAAAATTACAGCAGCAATACGAATGTTAGCTTTTGGATGTGCAGCCGATGTAATAGATGAGTACTTACGCATTGGAGAAACCACTGATTTAGAAGCAACTCGTTGGTTCTAGAAGACGATTGTGTATTTGTATGGGAAATAATATTTACGCAAACCGACTGAGCGTGATGTTGAACTGTTTCTTAAGAAGAACAAAGATAGGGGATTTCCAGAGATGTTGGGTAGTGTAGATTGCATGCATTAGAAATGGGATGAATGTCCATCGGCGGAATCAAAGGCTTACACTGCATACAAAGGGAGCGAAAGTATTGTGTTGGAGGCAGTAGTGTCATATGATCTCTGGTTTTGGCATGCATTTTTTTGATATGTCCGGTTCAAATTATGATATTAATGTGATGAACCGTTCTTATATTTTTAAAAATCTTATCAACAGAAAAGCACCACCGGTGAACTTTGTGGTAAACGAACATTCATATGATATGGGATATTATATTGGTGATTGCATATACTCAGAGATTCCTACTATTCTGATGTCTATTAAACATCTAGATTCTAAGAAAAAACAAAAAAAATCAGCGATGCAAGAAGGTTGCCGAAAAGATGTAGAACGAGGCTTTGATGTACTGCAAAATCAATTTTTCATCGTCAAGCAACCTGAAAGAATGTGAAATCCAGATGTGCTTGCATATATCATAAAAAACTGTTATTATTTTACATAATATGATAATGGAGGAAGAGCGTCTACCAGGTGATTGGCCACATGAATACGATTAACGCCACAACCATGCACCGGTAAATATATCGAGACAACATAGTGCTGAACTTTCGAGAATTAGAGTTGAGCAACGCCGACGTGCAATACACAACAAGGATACGCATATTCGTTTGCGAAATGACTTGATCGAACACTTATGGTCAGATTCTGGAGACGATTAACATTTTGGAAACCATGCATATAGGTTTTGTGGGTATATCTCTTGTAAACCCTCCCGAGACACCACTCGTCTGCTAGTGGCACCTAGGAGTTTAAAGGCTTGCTGCACATGCTAAGTGCAGCCGCGATGCCTGCGAAAGTGAGTTAGGCTCACTTTTTAGCTCTTGTATTATCAATATGCTTACTATGTTGTAAGGGATAGATGATTCGTTGGAACTCAACAATATTTTTTATAAAAATTTACTTTTGCAACGGCTCTTTTTTAGATGTCCCCATAAATTCACATCTTCTTCACTTTACTTTTCACATCTTCTTTAGTCTTCCGAACCAAACATCCACTTCTTCTTCAAATTCACTCCATTTTTAGTTAAAAACAACATCTTAAAATTTTATATGGCTAGCTTTGGTCCGTTAGAAGATTCAGTTATCTACAAAACTTGGATCACCTAACAATCTCGCCCATCCCCTAGGCAAGGAGCTTTACCAGATGAAGCCTTCTGGACCCTAGTATGGCACTACTAAAAAATAGATTTTAACAATTCTCGTCATAGAACACTGGATAACGTAAGGGATAAACATGTTTTAATACAAGAAGAAGTCACAAAATTCATCTCCTTTAATCAACTATTATAACAACTGTAGCTGTCCTGAAGAAATGACCCATGATCGACTGGTATGTTTTCTTTTTCTCTTAACTTGTATTACTTTTATTCTACGTTCCTTTAATCATAATATTAATTTTCAAGCTAGTATGTTGCAGGAGAGACAAGCAAAAGTAAAGTACAATAAATAAAAATGCAAACAATTTGAATTTGATGAGTGTTATCAGTTTCTAAAAACAAATTTTCCTGACCTACTTATATTCAAAAACCATACATTTGAAGTTGATTCCGATAAAGACTAAGTTTGATAATAATAGGTTTTGTGGGTACATCTCTTTGTAAACCCTCACGAGACACAACTCGTTCACCAGGGTCGTTTGGTGGTTTAAAGGCTTGTTACACATGCTAAGTGTAATCGTGTTTCGTACGAAAATGAATTAGGGTTTTATTAAGTATTGTAATATAATTTCGTTATTTGTACTTGCATCGGCGTAATCTATTTTGTAATGAATAAATTAACGAAAGTATCATAAATAATCAATATCACTTATTCTGAACAACAATACATCACTAGATGTTAAGATATCTCATTTTCGCAGGAGTCGCGGTTGCACTTAGCACGTGGAACAATCCTTTAAACCATTAGGTGGCCCCAATAGACAAGTTATATCTCGTGAGGGTTTACAAAGAGATATACCTACAAAACCTGTAATCAAACCTTCAACGAGTGGTACAACGCCCTGGATGACGATCTTGACATCGTCAAAGAACAATCAACACAAAAAGGTTGTATTTTTCCATCCCCCTTAGGATCTCGAAATGAGGTAGGTACCTGAAATATGAACCTTTCCATTTTCTCCATTCCTCCAGAGATCTCGCTACAACTTCGTCATCAGTTTCATTCCTAATTCTCCTTTCATCACCTTAACGGTTAAAGTAGAAAACTCTAGTACTGCCCTTGTTATTTCCTGAAATCGACAAAAAAGACCTGCTTTGTTCCGGTTATTGGGGTTACTGGTTTCATTACAGAATTTAGCATGGATATGTTTTAACCATTCCATGCTCATTGAACCATTCATCCGACGTTCATGACCCCTTGTTGGATAATATCATACTAAGTTTCGATAAAGAGATAAATCTTCCTCTATGGTAAAATTATCAGCATTAATACTAAAATTTTGGTAAGCCATAATTCTAAAACGGAAAGATAAAAATAATCTTTCAATTAGGATATTTAAAGTGTGGAAGGTGTGGTTTTGAAATGGGAACGAGTGTGTATATATAGGGTCTTTTTTGATCGGATTTTTTTTTAAAATTTCAGTAAAAGATTAAAGTATGATAATGAAAGAAGTGACAACTATGTTCTTTTCCAGCCTGGTGGGTCCATAATAACAATCTATTCAATGGATGCCTGGAAACACTGACGCCTAATTATGAAAGGTGTGTGGTCCGCGTGCAAAGACTAAAGCATGATAAGAAAGAAGTGACGAGTCTTTTTTTTTTTAGACTGATGGGTCCATAATAACAGCTTATTCAATGGAATCCAACGTTTCAATTATTTACTTTGTCAATATTAAAAATCTAAACAATCAATCTTGTCAACTCATGTAGGAGACGAGTAGATAGGCTAATATTTACAATGTCTAGTCTTTTATCGTGTTGTCATTCTGGCGTATGCAATACATCAGTTAACAAAAACCAACATCAATCATTCATAACAACATTACATCATATTCCTGAAATTCAAACCAACATCAATTATTCAGTGATCACTTTTTACACAAATATCTGTTGGTGTTAATTCAAAAAATAGATTCGTTGGTTAAAGTTTTCATCTGACTAACTTAATTACTCGAAATTTAAAGTTTTCATTAATTCAAACAATAAACTACATTGGAAGTTCACTAAAATTTAAAATAACACTATTAATTCAAAACTAAACTGGAGATTAAAATACTAAACTGGAAATTTAAACTTCTTAATACAATTCAGAGAAATTAAAATTAAAATCTTAAAAGTAGAAACTAAAACTGCAAATCCATTAATAATCATAATAATTAAGGTTCCATCTAATCCGAGAACGCTTTAAGCTTGAATTCTTCTTCTCTGCAATATATCTGCATTTCTAAGTTCGATGTACTCTTTTTTTACGGTATCCAATCCTGATACATCCATCATCATTATGTGAAACTCGTCGTCTGCTTCTTTCTTTGCATCAAGTTTGTCTTTCCTGGCTTGTTTTGCAGCAAACTTTGCCGAAGACTCATCTAGTTTTGCTGCAAACTCGGATTCTCTCTGCACCATCTTCATTTTTTATTATTCTCTGTAATTGGTATTGAAGTTTTGTTGCTCTTTAATAATTATTTCCATCATTTCCTCTTGCCCATTGGATTTTGGTCTCCCTGTTTTCTTCAGTCGTTTCGCCTCTTTTTTCCTCATATGACTGTTATATGTGTTAGGTATATCTCCTATATCTTCATCGCCACTGAAATTTACTTGACTTGTTTCCTGTCTTTCCAGGTCTTCCTCGCCACTCTCAGAATCTTCCTCAGCTTGCGATGAATCGGAAACAGATGTCGATCGTCGTGAATATTTGATATTTTCTAACATAATTGTGTAGCACTCTTTATGCTTAATTTTTTTGCCACCATTAGATTCCTTGAAAAGCCTCCTTACTTCTTCAATCTGTTATTGTTTTAAAAACAATTTAGTGGATGATGTACGATTCAAAATAATTATTTACAGGACGAAAATGAAGCGAGTACTTACCTTTGTTTCTGGGACCCATCCAGTATGGTGTTCACGTTCCACTTCTTTTGTAGAGTAAAGCGCCACATTTTTAATTATTCCCTGAAATTGTTTCTGAATGGAGGTCCAACTGCGTTCCGGCATTGTAGGTATGGCTTCTTTCATCCCAACTAAGATACGAGACCATAATTTTTCTTCTGATCGATCGGATCCAATAGTAGAATCTTGAGATATTGATAAATATATTCTACACATCGTTGCATCTTCAAATGTAAAAATATTTGGACCTCGTGGTTTTGGTGCCATAATTCTAACTGGTTTGAAAGACAAATATATGAAACTAGTGAACTTGTTCTCGTACACAAATGAAATGGGTTAGTAGTAGATGAAATGCTCAACCAATTCATATATATAGATATACCAAAAGATAGCCGTTACAACAAATTCAAACGGTAAGAAATATCAACGGTAAATATTACAAAGGCGCTCATATACACCATCGCCCCACACAGGCGTGCTTTTCGCTAATGCCCACACACAAGCGCAGTTTTGGTTGGCGCCCACACACAAACGGAACTTTGGCTAACACCCACGACAGGAGGATGATCCATCAACGCCTCAAGATAAACATACGTGTAAGTAAACGTCCAATGGGGCGTGCTCTTACGTGAACGCCTACTACAAGCGTGATCTTGAGTTGCGCCGGATCATGAGACGTACTCTACAACAATGCCTTTCACGATACACACTGCTAACTTCATGCATGAACGCACTGCTACCTTCACGCTCCACCAAATTTGGGTTTGGTCCAGATTTCGGATCATATTTGATCCCAAACAGTAAAAAAACTGGACTATAAACCAAATATACTCGCCCCACTGTGGTTGGTTTTGGGCCGATCAAAGACTATATTTGGTTTGGTCCATATTTTGATCGCCCCACTGTGGACGCTCTTAAGAATCTAATAGATTTCTGTGTTTTAGGATTCAATTGAACCTTGGTCAAGAACTGGAGAAAATGTTTGACAATTACGATTTTTGTTGGCTGAAACGATACAACCTGGGCAACTGGATTTCGAAAATAGTAACATACCTCGTACGAGTCTAAAATTCTTGCATGGATTACACTTATAGATTTTTGGCGTCTCATGTGTTTTAGAGAATGTAAACACTTAATCCTATATAACTAACTTTTATTTTGTGTGACCATCTTCTTGACCTTGTTGCTGTTATTCGGTCGATAACGTCATGGTTGATTCAATATTTTGGTTCATATAGCAAAATGAGTCACATTTGAAATTCTATAAATTTTAGTCAATGTGGAAAATTTAGGCCATGAGACAGAATTTAGGTGTCCAACAAATTTTGGTTCATTTGGAAACTTTATGACCACAATGGAATATTTAAGATCATGTAATATAGATTTTGGATCCCGAGATAAATTTTGCATCACAGTTGCAGTTTTTAAGTTACAATGCAAATCTATATTTGTAAAGGGACAGAGTTAGATTGAACTATTTTAAACCATTTGTCTTCTTATAGTAAGCAAGAAGTTCTTAGTTCAGACTTTGGGCCCGTCCTTTCCTTTTTTAATCTAATCTAAACTAAAAAAACCGACGAGTCACACACTAAGCATAGCAATTATACCAAAGGGTCAATCTGTTTTGGAGAAAACTCTGTTCTTCGTGCAAAATGGCTGGATCGGTGATGACAGATTCTTAAATCCACGCCAAGGGACCTCACATCTAAGAGCCCTTTCCAAATGAAGTCGTGCCAAGCGGCCTTACTTCATCTTTTGCAACTTGAAAAAACGGAAACTGCATAGCTTAGAACTGTACGATTTCGAACATCAGGAACTTCCAGGACTTGGAAATTCATACTTTTGAACAGGAATCTGTTTGTTATCCTTGTTCTTAATAGCTAAAGTCTAAAATTAGTGTTGTAGTAGGTTCAAGTCCAAATAGAAGGGGAGGAATCCGCTCTAAGCGAAGGGGTAATCTTGCGGGCGCTTCTGCGTTAAGAGAGGTGAAGGAAGACATGAAAACCAATTCCTACACACTACAGAATGGTACCTTGGAAGAGATTCATAGCTGTCAGCGGACCAGACCGAACCTCAAGTACTTGGAGAGGAATTGTTTTATTGATTATAAGAACTCCATATGTAATCCTCTAAGCCATTATGACTTTGAATGTGCTCTCGAGAAAGGGGAATAGCCATGGAGCCTCACTGAGAGACCCGGTTCAAGGAAAAAGAAGTCCCATGCAATCACAAAATGGGTGCTTGCTGGGTGTGGCCTTTCACTTGCTAAGCAGTTCTACCAAGGGAAGTTTCTTTCTTGAAATGGGGACCTCGCGTGGGTAGGCATACCGAGATGTGAGATCAAGATTTGGAATTGATAGCATCGGATAAAGGCCCGGCCGAAGTAACGTCGGGAGCATTATGGGGTCTGTTAATGTTTCGAGCTTCCACATTCAAGAAATTAAGGGGTAGTAGACAATCCAGTACATCCACAGCTTAGTCATTCGAGCCTTAATGTGCAGCTCCCGTTGAAGAGCTCTTTTCGGGTGGTTCAAGCGCCCTCCGCCCTCTTTCTCTATCACTCCACTCGAGCCTTTCGTCTCTCGTTTTCGCTTGTGGACCAACCTCAGGAGAGTAGATTTAATCTGTATTGATCGAAAGAAATGTCTTGCAAAGAAAATTTGAATTTCCGGATCTCGCTGCATGCCTCCTGTAAGGATAAACTTGCGGGGACTAATTCTTAGAGGACCGGGGATGAGAAGCTAGCTGGGCACTTCCTTTTCATTATCAGTTTCTTGATCAACACAAGGCACAGGACCCATATTCACTCCACTTCATCTTTGTCACTGGATATGTGCCGCAGCCTATTGGTTACAAAGAAACGAATCAATTGCTTTCGCCACAAGGAGATCGGCCGATGGCAGCTGCTTCAACGGCACGACCAGGCTCAGAACAGGAAGAGCAAAGCATGAGTGAAAGGTACGAAATATCTTCTATATTCCCTTACTTCTCGAGTTTACTTCGCTTCCACGAACAAAAGATAACATCTTCCCAAACTTAGAGTGACATCGGATGCTAGACCAATCAGCGAGAAAGAGATCTGACCAGTTCGACGAAGTATAAAAACGGAAAGAAAGAAGAAAGCGAGTTTTCGGGTAGCCGAGTCTCTAAACCAAACCTCAAATCTTTAGATGATATACCACAAGCGTCATGCCGGTCAATGCCATTGATAAGAAGAGAGGTAAGGCGAGGCTCTTTAGAGACTCGCACACATATGTATCCAGATCCACTCAGCGGAAGTTTGCCGATGCTCTTTAAAAGGCCCACAGACGCAAATCTCTGCTAATGAAAACCGCAGCAAACTGGATCAATGGGGTACGAATATTCCCCTGGTACCTGCTCATGCCGGCTAAAGAGATCTATACCTACGAAAATGCTACCTTCATGAGCGATCTTTTCGATCTAGCGACTTGCATTTCTTAATCGATACGGTGCAAGAACTTTCAACTTATGGCGCTACCAGCGAGTTCTTCCAATAGCCATATTAGTCTCAGAGGTCATGAGAATGGATCAAGATAAATTACGTCAAAATAAAATCCTTGAAACTGTTCACGATAATAGACGTCTGTTGGCATTCCAGCCTTCCTTCCCCTTTCAGGGCAAGAAAATCCAGTACCTCTTGGTCGTGTGAATATCTGAATAG
>JAJJMC010025218.1:71939-123993 GCA_023531435.1 Papaver californicum | reverse complement strand
CGACATGAAACCCAACCGTAACTTTCTCTGAATCACAAAAAATCAAACTTTCAAATCGTGATTTCATCTAATTTGAGCCATAAAAAGATCAAGAGTTTAATCTAGAGGTATCTAAATGCTACTATGGTTGATTGAATCAAAATCCAGGGTTTAAAAAAAAAACAACAAAATTTTCTTAAATTTCATCAAGTTTTTCTTCCCACCAAACACAAATTCAAAAAAATAATAAATTCAAATCATTTGATTAGGTAAAAGATTATGTTTAATTAATCATGATTAGTTTAAACTAATTAATGTAATTAAGATTACTAATGAGGGGTGGAGACCCTTTCGATTCGATTAGTAATGAGGATTCGGAATATCACACATTGATCAATCAAAGAGAGATTCAACAACTAAAAGAAAGATCGATTCTTTGGGATCCTTCCTTTCTTCAAACGGAACGAACATAGAGAAAATCAGACCGATTCCCGAAATGCCTTTCTGGATATTCCTCAATGTCCCGGCTATTCACGAAAAGTGAGAAGTTTGGGTATTGTGAAAATATTATGGATAAGGGTTTTTTAAGTTTTACTTCATAATGTCCCTATTTCGTCTTATTAGAGGAGCCCCTCTATTGATATGGGAGCCCCTATATCAGCCTTCTATAAATATGGTTGTGTATCCTATGTGGATTGTGACTTTTTTCTTCACACAAATTTTATTGGAGAAACTCTAAGTTTGGATCATAAGGAGGTTTTTGTGTTTTCAAGATAATTTTTGGGTCAAAATACAAATTATAGGTCATGCAACAATTATTATGTCACCAGGCAAATTTGGTCACTTGATATTTTTCTGGAATATGTTGTTGAATTTGGGTAATGTTGCAAATTTTTGGTTACAATGTAGATTTTACCATAATTATTAAAATTTGAATTAAATAGGGTCACAATTTGGATTTTTGTTCGTATGGCAGACTTTCAGGCCACGAGAATGACTTTAGTTAAGGGGGAAACTTTTAAGTGGCAAGGCGCCAAGGAATATTTCAAGTCATTTAACAAAACTGGAGTCATTGCATGGAAAATTGATGAGATATGGAAGCTTACAATCGAAACAAACACAATTATATAAATGAAATGGATAAATAATCACCCAAATTAGTTTCTTCTACCCTTTGAATAAAGGAAGAACCTAAAAATGGATATTCTTCTCCTACAACCTATAGTTTCTACACCAATATCAATTGGAAACTACAAGATACTAAGAGGCATCTACTTGAGGCTCTAGAATTAGATGATCTAATTCCCCCTAGAGGCAACAATTAGGTTTAAAAGAAGAGACAACTTTCATTCTCACATAAATATTCTAAAACAAACTAAAAATCCTCTAACCCTAACTTGCATCTTCTAATTTATACTAACACCAAGGGCATATTCGGTATATTTGAAATATTACAAATATAAGATATAAATGGTGCTTCAATATTGATATGGGACATCCACAATGCATCATCGTTCTCCTCTTTGAACAAATTCGTCCTCGAATTCTTCAATGCATATTCTCCATTTGTGCTTGAACTTCTTCCTTGCTTGAAGACAATTTTACCTTGACACCTTCCATTGAGTTACTCACTTAATTGAATATTTCCTTGTAACATCTTAAAATACATTCAGCCACCAATGAGTCACCAAGTAATTCTCTCAATTTTGCACGGTGACTAACTTCGTGATATCTATCTTCAAGGAATGCCCAAATGGGGTCAATGTGTGATGATTCTCCGTTGAGTTGTAGATTGAGCGAAGTCTTGATGCCTCTAATCTTTAGCTCGCTTACTTGCAATTGTTCTTGAGGTCTTTCAGCTGTAGCATTTTCCAATTCAATATCATACCTAGGTGCACCAAAATCTTTTACTTCTCAACAATTAAATACCTCATCAAAAACTGGACACAAAGGTTTGCATTCTCCTTTCTTTTGATTTCTATATGATAGCATTTGTTCCATGATAGTAAAATAGTCAAAGATTTGATCCACATTCATACCCTCTTGATAGAGTGGAAGATTACTATCTATTTTACTTTCTCCATAATTCAAAGAACTATCAAATCTTGGTAGTGACATTTCATCAAACACCTTGTGAGTAACTTCACCCTCTCCATAGTTTAAAGAGAAATCAAATTTGGTAATGGCATTTCATCAAACACCTTGTGGGTAACTTGTCGATGCTCATACACATTAAAGAAATTTGATCCCTTTAATTCCTCTTCATCATCACAATCATTAGAGAGATTCCTTACTTGGTTATGGAGACTTTCAAGTTTCCAATAATATTCTTCACAAATTTGTCCCATTCTTTGATACATATTATCAAACACTTCATTAACACATCCTTTGTATGAATCTTACCCAAATAAACTTTTCTTTTTGTTACCATAATGAAATCGCCATAAGAATGAAATACCCCCTTTGAAAACACTATCAAAGAAAATAATCAACAACCAAAACTACTTGATAATGAAAAAAGTAATTTTTACCTCAAGAACAAATATTTTCACCACACTTTCCCATGAGAATCCAACCAAAGCTCTGATACCAAATGATGAGATGCGGAAGCTTAGGATTAACATAAATAGAAAAGATATAAATTGAGATGATCTAATTCTCCCTAGAGACAACAATTAGGTTTGAAAGAAGAGACAACTCTCATTCTCACACAAATGTTCTAAAACAAACTAAACTCTTCTAAAATTCTAAGTTAACTTCTTATTTATACCCATACTTAGGACGTATTCAGTATTTTAAAAAAATTCTTTAAAAAGGATGCAAGTGGTATTTTCAATATTAATTTGAGAAATCCACAATGCATCAAAAGTAATTGACCAATTAGTAAAAATTGAGGCACATAGTATATTTTGTATCTTAGGATAAGTCTTCTGCAATAAGGCAGATGGGTCATAGTAAGATATTTCGATATCACATGATCAAGATTTCTGAGTTGGGTGCAAATTTTGAGCCAGAAAGTAAATTTTAGTTTACATGGAAATCTTGGTTTACTAGGCAAAGTTTGGCCACAAGGAAAATATCAGATGATTCACTTAGCAAAGTTTGGCCACAAGGAAAATATCAGATGATTTTGGGTCTCTGAGCAAATACGGGTCTAGGGTAAATTATGGATCTCAATCTATGTGGTCAATATCGGCCGTTGCGGCCGTGATAACGGCGATATTCAAGTTATCGCTTCAAGAGCGCGACGAATCTTCAAATATCGCCGTATCGACCGATACGGCCGAGATTCGTCCGATACGGCCGAGATTCGCCCGATATTCAAGGTATATGCTTGTTGAAAATTCGAAGATAGTTAAAAATAGTTGGATATAAGATTTGGGACTCCCGATATTTCGCCGATAATCTCCCCGAGATATCGTTATCAAGGTATCAAGGTCCCGGCCACGACGAAACCAAGATCCGAGATTAACTACATTGATCTCAATGACAAATATAGGATCACATAATAACTATGGATCCACAATAACGTTGATTCACTGAACAAATTTGTTCTTAAGGCTTACTTTGGGTCACATGGTAGGTTTTCGGTTGTATTACCAGTTATATCCCTTTTTTGGCTGTGGATAGATTAGGCAATGAGTCAGATTTTAATTTAATAAATACATTATTAATCACGAAGCAGGTTCGGGATTAGAAGTTGGGCATCAATCAATCAATCTATAGCAATGGGGTGACTACAATTCGTGATGCAAACGGAGGTTGGAGATGGGAAACGTGATATCTACACCGACAATAAGACCAAATGTAAAGAGAATTCACCCTCTCACTCAGCATTAACAAACTCCCACCTACAAGACATAAATAAAGGCTAAAGCAACCACAATCCACCACAAAGTAACAAACCTTTTGAGCACTGCACTTGACTCGCAATGAGCTCACGAGCCACCACCCACCACTGTATATTGGATCATGACCACTACAACCAACAGTTTTCAAACATGGACCACAATTATAACTCATAAACAGTAGCTGCGGGATTTAAAATGAAGGGGACATGCATGTTAAAAGTACAGCTAATAGACAAAAACATCAATGTCGCCAATTTAATCTGCTGCCATTGTCTCGCATTCAAAGTAGCGAGTGACTAATTGAGGTAAAATACGACTGCTCAAATATTTACACCCACAGTAAGGTTACTTTAAGCCGGTGTTCCACCAAAATCTGAATCACTGAGTTAGGTGCTAAAGTCATGTCTGGTTTTACCCCCGTTTTGTGTGGAACAAAATAATCTTCTATAAGTATTAGAAGTCAAAATGTGATTGTAACCGTCAGTCCACATTCAAATATGGTATTAGAGCAGGCTATTTATGTCGAATCATTTAACCGGTTTATAATCTCTAAGAGCAACTGTAGCGGTTGGACCAGACCATCGATCAAATACCAAATCTGTTTGGTCGTGTAAAAAAAAAAACGCAACGAGAACAGGAGTAAATTTGATACTACGCTGTTGTAAATAAGCGTTAATTATCAAACGCTGTACTAAAGTAACGTATAATACACAGACGTTTTACTGTGCAAACGTTAAATTTTTGACGTTCATTTAGGTAAGTGTTTTTAATATACGTTGCTGTAGTGAAGCGTTATATACTCAAACGTCACTTTACTGAAGCGCTTAGCTAAACGTTACCATACTGAAGCGTTAAAACTAAAACGCTATTGTAAAACAGCATTTAAAACCAAAACGTTAACATAAAGCAACGTTTTAAAAGAATGCGTGGGTGTAGAGGAGCGTCACTTCTGAAACGTTGCTATAGCCTAGCGTTAAGAATAGAAACGTTGATGTAGCCTAGCGTTAAGAATTGGAAACGTTGATGTACACTAGCGTTGTCATATTTCAACAAAACGTTACAATATGACAACGTTTCGAAAACAAACGTTGCTGTGGTGGACCGTTGCAAGTAAACGCTAAATCATGTGAACGTTTAAAACTAAAACGCTTCTTTAGTGTACCGTTTCAGTTTGTAACGCTCTTGTAAAGGAGCTTTCTATTCTTAAACGCTGTTGTGGACCAACATCAATGTTTCAACGTTTTTGTGTTGCAACGTTTTGCCAATTAACGCTACAACAGAGGAACGTTCATCCCACACGCTATTCTAACTTGCCGTATGTTTAAATTACGTTGTATTGAAACAACGTTTCAAAAGCGCTACTCTAAACAAACGTTTTGGTAGACGTTTTTCAGTAATGACGTTTGTTTCTTTAAACGTCCTCGTATAATGACGTTTTCCCAAAACGTTGTTTTACATTGGCGTCAGACTATATCTGTTTTGGACCATTTTCTTGACTAAACATGATCGAATACTGTTCAATTTTTGGACCAAATACTATCGTCCGTTGCGGCTCACAAAATCGGACCAAAGACCATTTCTGGTGTTTACTCTTTGGTCTGATCGTCCACTGCAGTTGCTCTAAGAGCAACTTTAGTGGGCGAGGGTACCAAAGAGTAAAGATCAAATTTACTCTTCCCTCGCCCAAATCCATCCCAACGGACGAGTATATTTGGTTTTCACGCGACTATAGCTACAGTCCCAGATTAAATTTTCTCGTGACTAAAAGTATAATCGCACGCTCTACTGAAAGAACGTTCATCCAAAACGCTACCTTAAGAAAGCGTTACGAAACGCGGACGTTTTGTTACAGAAGCGTTTGAGGAGACGCTATGTCACAGAAGCGTTTGATATACGCTCGGCTAAAAGGACGCCTGTATGACCAAACGCTCGGCTAAAGTAGCGTCCCACAGGACGTCCATTTAGTGGGACGTTCGAGTTTGAACGTCCACTTGGGAAGGCGTATTAACTAGTGAGCGTTTAGTTCAAGGTTAGTCCAAGGTTAGTGGTTAGTGGTAAGTGAGTGTAAGGCTATAGTCCCACAGGACGTTCTTCATTTGGACGTTCGAATTTGGTAAGTGAGTGTTATCAACTAGTGAGCGTTTAGTGCAAGGTTAGTGGTTCAAATAGTGAGCGTTTAGTGCTTCACTAAGTGAGCGTTTAATGCAAGCTAAGTGAGCGTTTAGTGCAAGCTAAGTGAGCGTTTAGTGATTTAGTATGTAAACGTCTTTTATACACGCTCTCCTAGTTGGACGTTTGGTAGACGCTCTCCTATGTGTGTGTCCGTTAAACGTTTATGTGGGTAGGCGTTCAGTAGGAAGAGCGTATATCACTAAACGTCCATACAGTACAACGCTTAATTTGTATACTCTCACCCAATACAACTCTTGTTTAATAGACGCTCATCAGTGTAAACGTTAAATATACGTCCACCCACAGAAGCGTACCAAAATACAAACGCTCTTGTATAGTTGCGTTTGGTTCCAGATTATGAAACGCTCCCGTGAAGGGGCGTCCAACATGATACGTCTTCGTATAGGAACGTCCGTGTCGAGTAACGT
Source organism: Papaver californicum (assembly GCA_023531435.1). Classification (NCBI taxonomy): domain Eukaryota; kingdom Viridiplantae; phylum Streptophyta; class Magnoliopsida; order Ranunculales; family Papaveraceae; genus Papaver; species Papaver californicum. The sequence continues at coordinate 117,563 of JAJJMC010025218.1, read as the reverse complement.
TCTTCTACAACAACGTTTTGTAACAGACGCTTTTCCTACTCAACGTGCGATCATATTTGTTCTCTCACACGCTGTGGAAAACATGGAAAAAAATCAATTTTTTTAGTTTTTACTCTTTACTCTAATCGCCTTATTGCAGTTGCCCTAAAGGCCATTCCACTCATAGCGTATTGATTTTGAATTGGATGCTCAACTTCTGATACAAAATCCACCAAGTTCTCCGTATCATCAACTATTTGATTACGTATTCCTGGTGTCAATTTTCCACATATTTTACCTAACTCCTACACATATCAAATAAAAAAAAGACGCGAATCCATATACTCCCTAGATTCAGGACATCTCAGTAGGCCAAGGATCTAACCTTGGCCTCCTCTCCCTGATACTATACTACTCTAAATTATTTATTAAATTACATAATCCAGTTGTTTAAGTTTCATTAGTTTCTTTCTCACTTGAAAACAGCTCATCAAAACTATGACCCAATCAAAACGTACCACGTAAGGCAAGGCATCGATCTCTGTATTAAGAAATTTAGAGTACAGATATTTACGCAGTTGCATGTGCATTTACAAGTGTAGTGGAGATTTAATATATGACGGTAGAGAGAGACAGACACATTGAAAGAGAAGAGAAAATCAAGAAAAAAGAAAATTCAGTTGGAGAAATCAAGGTTTTAGTTTAACTAAAATACATTTGAAGAGAACTGAAATCAATCTTCTCCTCTTTGTCTGAACTCTCAACTGATAATCAAGAAATGAAGGAGAAGGAGAAGAAGAAGAGTTTGGCTTTTCACTCCATTGAGCATAAGAGGTGCTAAAAATTTACTTACACACCTCTGAAAATAGTTGGAGATATCTTAATTTTGTGTTTTCTTTCTCTTATTTGGTTTGATTGGAAGTTGCATTTGTGTTGATTCTTGTTTCTGGAGTTGAAATTCATGTAAGGTTAATTAGTTAAGTTTTGGGTTTTGAAGGTTAATTAGTTAAGTTTTGAAGAAATTAAGCAGGATTAGATGGATGTTTCTCTACTTATCTCAAATTATGTGTGTTAGTTTGGTTTCTGTTTGAGGTGGAATGAGCTAGAAAAAAAATAATAGGTTTCAAGGAATAAGGAACTACATTGAGCATTACAGGTAACATCCTTCTTATCCTCAGGATGGGATGTGTTAATTACCAAAAGCGCCTTTTGTGTGTATCGGCATCTGCTGCTTGTTGTAGCCCTTGTATTGTTGTCTACGGCCTGAAAATCTGTGGATGAGTAGTAATGTTGAGTAGTTAATGGGTTGGGTGTGTGTTGAGATTAGTCCCACATTGGATGGACAATTTAAGATCCTGTAGTTAAATAAGCCTTGGGCAACCCTAACCTTGCAAGCCGGTTTTCGAGGTTAGTTAGGCCCATGGATTTCTAGAGTATCGTGTGTGTTAACATGTACATGACCAAGGCCTCATCATTTTTGTTCCCACACATGATTTTTGGGGATAGTTGTTGCATGTTCTTAACTTTTTAGGAGATTTAGTTGTAATGCAGTTACGAAGGTGCATTTGATTTTAAAAAGTTCATACACGTTATTGTGAGCAGGGATACCTATGGATTCGTAGTGAGACCTCAACATTTGAAGAGATATCAAGAGTATGCTAATATCTTCAAGGTATGTATTTATGTCAATGAGATTTCAGTTTTTGTTGGTCAAAGAGAACAAAATTTATATTTCAACTGCCGCCTTAAGAAATATTCTTCGTTATGCAGGAGGAAGAAGAGGAGAGATCAGACAGATGGAATAACTTCTTGGAGAGGCAGGCATTTTCTGCACAGCTACACTTGAATGGCTTATCAAAAGATGGAGATAGCACAACGTCAGGTGCCGAAGCTTCAGAATGGGAATCAATAACCTTGTTGGAGAAGGGTGAGGAAGAAGATGACACGAGAAGTGTGTCAAGGTTTGGTTCAGATGGTTTCAACTCGGTGACAAGTATCCCTGTGAAGGAGGTGGTGCGACAACCAATTAAGAATGTAAAGACTCATAAAATACAAATATGGGGTGAAATTAGACCATCTCTTGGTACCATTGAACAAATGATGAGTGTTCGTGTTATGAAAAGTAAGAAAACATTGAAAAGTGAGCAGGATGTGAGAACCGCAAATCAACATGGTTTGACTGAAGATGATTCTGAAGATGAGTTCTATGACATAGAGAGATCAGACTCAATCCGAGATGCCACTTTCAGTGACACTACCAGTGTTTCAAGTGATGGAATTTCTCCGGAACCTTGCTTGCCTTGGAACGAGGAATTGGAGTCTCTAGTTAGAGGAGGAGTACCAATGGCTCTTCGTGGAGAGGTATGATGTCTGATCTCAAGTTTGTTATTGCCATCTTTGAGCTAACATCTAGAATGGATGATTAAGTTTGACTTACCTTTCTATTTGGAATTACAGCTCTGGCAAGCCTTTGTGGGTGCTAGGGTACGTCGAGTGGGGAAATATTACCAAGATTTGCTAGAAGGTTCTAATATCAGTGGTGACAAAGATCATGGTACATCCTTGTCTAACACAAGTAATAGATTAGGCACAGAATGCACACCTGAGCTATGGAAAGGGCAGATTGAGAAGGTGACTAGATGCATCATCAAAAAACTTAAAGCTCCAACCTCGTTAAATTGTAGTAGTTAGTTACTTACAACAGGGACCATGTACCTGACTTTATGATTTCTTTTGTAGGATCTGCCTCGAACATTTCCAGGTCATCCCGCTTTGGACGAGGATGGTAGAAATGCATTGAGGCGTTTACTCACAGCATATGCTCGGCATAACCCCTCTGTAGGGTACTGCCAGGTATTTTAGTTTTGAAATGTTAATCTGCTTCAGTGTCCAAATCCATCATTCTGTTGAACGTGTTAAGGTGTTATCAAACTTTATCACCCAAACCCGGATTAAGGTCTTTTAGCTGGAGACAAGTTTATCCGACCGTATCTTTTGAACTACCTTTCACTCTAGGTTCTACAAAGTTTGTCTATTGAATATAGGTAAAGTCCAATTCCAATATTCATAACCCACTTCTTCTAAGTTCTTATTCTTGACTTATGCACAGGCCATGAACTTCTTTGCTGGGTTATTATTGCTATTAATGCCGGAGGAAAATGCATTTTGGTGAGTCCAAAGTTTTCCTGGTCAGTATTTACCAATGGGTTAGATGAAGGTTAAATTAAGATAGACTTAAGTAGGAAAATAGAATTGTTACAGGAGGCAAAGTTGAATTGATGGCGTTAGCCCTTAGACTTCTTTTGAGTTTTGCTGACATGTTTTCTCTAACAATAATGTAGTGCCACTCCTCTGATTCACAATTTCTGTTATCATTCTTTTAGGACTTTGATGGCTATCATTGATGACTATTTTGATGGCTACTACTCAGAGGAAATGACAGAATCTCAGGTAACACTAGTTTCACCTTTCTTATTCCTGAGCTAGTGATGTTTGGCGGTAACCGCTAGAATTCCTATTAGAAGTGCAGTACCTACTTAAGTTAGGGACAGCCTACCAATCACGTTTTAGGGTTCAAGAGAATCAGGACTTAGTTGTTTAAGTTGTTCTGTTTTTCAGGTAGACCAACTTGTCTTTGAGGAGCTGATGCGTGAAAGGCTTCCCACATTGGGTTTGTCTTTCTTAAATCCTACTTATCTATTTATCTTTTTAATGGCTTTAGTTGTATCATGTGCAAATCGTTCGGTCATCTTCATGTTCTGTATAGTAGCATCACTTTCAACTGATCCAAAATGAAGAATGTCACTTTAAGTGGTAAAGGTGAATGCTTAAGCAGCTCTTTAGATGTTCCGACTACCCAGCAAAAAATGCAACATCCAAATTTAGCGCATATTAAGCTTATTTAAACTCAACTGAGCAATTCTTTATATAATTCATGCTTCTGGTGCAGTCAATCATCTCGATTACCTGGGAGTACAGGTGCCTTGGTTCACGGGACCCTGGTTCCTGTCCATTTTTGTGAATATGCTTCCTTGGGAAAGTGGTTAGATTTTATCCTTTATCCTTCATCCTTTGTCATATGACTTTGGCAAAGTGAATGACTGATTGGTTTTTTGAATTCAGTTTTTCGTGTTTGGGATGTACTTCTTTTTGAAGGGAATCGTGTTATGCTATTTCGGACTGCACTTGCATTGATGGAATTATATGGTAATGTTTGTTTCTCATGTGTTTGAAACCGTCATATAGGCATGCTAATCTTTTTAACAACACAAACTTAGATTACTAATTTCTTGTAGGACCTGCATTAGTTACAACAAAAGATGCTGGAGATGCTGTTACTTTGATGCAATCCCTTACTTCCTCAACATTTGATAGTAGCCAACTTGTATTAACTGCATCCATGGGTTACCAAGCTGTCAATGAAGCTAGATTGCAAGAGTTGAGAGACAAACATCGGCCATCAGTAATATCTTCCATAGAGGAAAGATCAAAAGGGCTTTGCGTTACAAGAATACTGAAAACAAATGTAACAGAAGGCATAAATGAAATGCAAATGAATGGAAATGTGCCTGTTTTGGAGTATGACTTCCTAAATTGCCTAACAGGGAGTGTGGGTGTACGTCCTGCTCCCAATCTTCTCGAGGAGGTAAGCATTCCTTAGTTGAGAACTATTTTCTTCACTAATGTCAAACCAATGAAAGGGCATTAGTTTGGCAAGAATGTACCCCTGCAAATCATCAAGTCTTAATAACTTCGGATTTGCTGTGATGTTGTCTAGATTACTGTCATGTTTCAAGTTCTAACACAAATTTAATTTTTCTGGATGCTGGTTGACTTAGCATAGTTCACAAATTAAGAAACTTCGAAGTATCAAAAAAATATAATAAAACCTTTTAGTGGGTCAGTTAATGGAAATGTCATCCGAGTCAGTGCGAGTTTACTAAAGTACCGCAGTTCCTTTATTTAGTAAAGAGGGTAGAACTGTTAGGGACATTTAGTTAAAATGGAAAGGAACAATCGGAGTAATTATTATTTATGTACAGGGTGCATCTTTGAAAGTTCAGATTGCTAAAGTATTGGAGGAGAAAAATTCCGCTGTCATCAGGTTGGTATTTATAATTTGACTCAATCAACAATGACAGCACTCATATAGTCAAGCGTATTTCATTTGTAACTTTTAGCCAAAAGCACACTTTACAAGTCTTGTTATGATCTACTTTTAAAACTTGTTATTTGAGCTGGATATAGGCATATAGCATCATGACACCATTGTGCTCCAATAAGCTTCATACCCCCATCTTTACTTTCAAAAACATGTAGATTTATTAGCTAATGCAGCTGATGGTTTTGAAAATTTTACTTGACAACATCGTTTCTTTGTCAAAGACCCGTGGTATTAAGATGCTGTATTTCTTGTTCTTTGACAGAGCTGAAGAGCTCGAGACAGCACTAGTTGAGATGGTCAAGCAGGATAACAGACATCAATTAAATTCAAAGGTATATCTGAAGTGGAGTTGGTAAATTTTACTGTTATATATGTTGTTAAGTCATTTGTCAGTAATTAACAAGGATTGAGTTTTCAGACTCTTGGTTGTTTCAATTCTTACCTTAAAATGGAATTAATTTTATTTTTATCCAACACTTACTGCTTTGCTCTACTGTCTGCAAATAAGTAACGTGTGTTGAAAAGTAAATAACGTTACTCCATTTCAAACTCAAAGTGGTCTCTTGCTTAAAACATCTAACTTTTTTTTTTCTTTCAAAATTGCAGGTTGAGATGTTGGAGCAAGAGCTGGATCAACTACGAAAGGACCTGACGCACAAGCAAGAACAAGAAGAAGCCATGATTCAGGTCTCATATTCACCTCAAAGTTCTAGATGTTGTTTGTTTGAGTAATCGTATTAGATTTTCGCCCACAAATATATGAATGTATTATCATCTGCCTTGGTTTAGTGAACTTAATGGAACCACTGTTACTGTAGGTCCTGATGCGAGTAGAACATGAACAAAGGGAAACTGAAGATGCTCGTATATTGGCTGAGCAAGACGTGGCTGCTCAAAAAGATTACACTCACGAACTTCAGGTTTCTTCTGTTCTTCAGCAAAAAAGAATTCTTCCAATTTGTGCTAGTTTTATGTCCTGATAGATCAAATGTATATGCCCAGGGAAAATACGAAGAGACTATGAGATTGATTGATCAGATGGAGAAGAGGGTGGTTATGGCAGAGTCAATTCTGGAGGCTACGTTACAGTACCAATCAGGTCAAGTTAAGGGGCTTAATTCACCAAGGTATCATATCCTTCTCTATCTCAATTCCAATTTCTACAACTCTGCCACTCTGGTCATGTTGTTTTCCTATCAGTCTAATTAGGTAAATGCTTTGGTAACACTTGGATAGTTAATTAATTACATCTGTTCACTAATCAATTCCGTCAAGGCAACAAACGTGGCATGTATCATACAATGTACTTGTAATTCTAATATGTTCGGTGACTAGAATTGAATTTGACAAAAACTGTTTTCTTTAGATCACCACATGTGGAATCTTCATCAGTACAAGTAAACCAGGAGAAGGCCAGTGATGTACCACCTAGAAAATTTAGCTTGCTCTCCACATGATTCAGACACAAAAAGAACGAGGTAAGGCTTCCTTTTGGATTTCTATTTACACCATTGTACCCCAACTCTGCATATAACACCCTTAAACTTAAGCACTAGCGAAGTGCCATTCCAAAAGCTAAGATGGCATCTTATTTTTCAATTCATTGGCTGCTACTAGGGTTAAAAAGATGTGGTGCAAGTTTATTGGCACACTTCAGTTATCGTGATATGTAAACGCATCCACAATACAGTTAGGGCAAGACTGAAATTTGCAGAACTTCCACATTCCATACTCAGTAGTTCTCGGATCAGGAACATTTTACTTGTTTATCATTCATTACAATATTTCTATAATTTATCCTATGCTGCAACTGGGGAAACCAAGTACTGCAAAGAAACACGGATGATCCATATTTTTCTAATATGGAACCATGAAACCACAAGGTATGGCGGATACGGCTCAAGACTCAAGACACAGACGACAACCAAAAGATAGAAAACAGTCACTGCATGGTGATTACAATGTCCATGGGAACAACCACTGCACTTTGATTAGTTTGTCGATATGAGCATACAAATGATTGATTCTTATCTTCTACTACTACATGATTGATGAAAAGAAGCTCAGATCCCCATATATGCACCAACCAAGCCTAGACCTCATGTTTTGAATTAGGTAAATATATAGGTACAGGGGCAATTCCCAATGTACAAAAAATATGTTTGTTTTTTTTCCTTCTCTGTATCAGTACCAAATATAATAGTACTTTGCATGGATCTAGTCTTCTTGTCTGTAACTTGTTAAACAAGATGAATGTACATGCACATGGCAATCCATTTCTTTTGCACAATAAACAAAGAAGTTGGTGAAGAAGAAGAAGAAGAAGTAGAAGAGAAGGATGATGAAGAAGAAGAATAAAACAAGCTTATAGTAGAATACAAAGATAAGGTACAATAGGTAGATGAATGAATGATCTATCTGTTTTTCTCTAATATAAATAAATAACTTGTTATGTTTGTTGATGTCAATTATTTTGTATTCTTTTCCTGGTTCAGGTGTGCATTGTGTTGAATGTTTGTTTTAGGTGGACTATTCATCAATATCAACAATTATAAATTTTAAAAAATAATTATTTTATCACTAAAAATAAATGTAATAAATGCTCTGCAAATTATTGCATCGAGACAAGAAGGTTGGTTTCCATATATCACACAAGACATGTTCATATACTGTTCACTAGCAACCCCTCATTACTTATCTTTTTCTTTTCTCCATTCTCTACAAAAATTGGGAAAAGTTGGTCCAAAGTAATCAGTACATTTTTCTAGCATTGTGATACTGATATCTTGAACCTGGTAAAATCGTTGGATATTTGATATCCAGGACCTAGGATCCCATTTTTGGCGGATGTTGAAGTTCACTAAAAAAAAGTTCTGATCAGTAAAGAATTTGGTGCTGAGAGTTTCACTTAGATCACTGATTTCATCATCCGGTGACTTTACCACTGTACTATAGTGACATCGGTAGCACCCCAAATTCTTTTACATGTTCATTTACTGCCTAATGCCAAAATAGGTGAATGATTGCAATTCCCACTGTCACTTTTCATATTTACTGCCTAGCAGTAGTAATTGAAAGGAGAATAGAAGGACCATTAAATGATCTCATTCTCATCATCTAGGTTAAGGTAACAGACACTTTTAGTACTAGTATTATTTTGGGGCATCTTTTCGTACAACTTTTTGATGCGGAAGTCAATACCTACTAGTCTAAATGGTGGCTTTTTCTAATATCTACGTCAAGTTATCAACATCCAGCAACCTTTGCAAACCCTTAATAAATGAATATCCCAGTGACTGACAGAGACCAGTTCATCCTCCATAGTCCCAATTCTGGTGTTTTTAATGAAGCCCTGACCTACGCTTGAACAAGAACATCTCTTTAATGCTTAGAAAATGAATATCAAATTCCATTGAATGGACAAGGGTAGTACACTACTGTGACCCAGAGATAGAAACACTTATAAAGAGATTGAATCCTGAATCCATACAGCAATTGTATGATATATACATAAGGCAACAACAAAATCCGAGAGTTCGACAGATACAATGAGGGCAAGTGCACCACTGGATAACCAGGAAACAAGACATGTGCAGCCAAAAGGAAACAAGATTACATAGGGTCAAATTACAAGAGGATGGATGGATGTAACATACCAAATCAACCCTATGCCGAAATCATTCACCTGTTCCTGCAGAACTTGCAATGAGCATAATCTCATGGTTCTGAAATCTTTAAGTTTCAGGGCAGTCCCTACCTCTTCTCTTTAGTTGATTGATATCCACCATTTGCACAACAACTTGAACACATGGAATGTATTTTAACTGTTTAGTGAACTCGATTGGGGTGTAACTATTTTATCTAATAATTTTGATTCCAAAAATTGTATCGATAAAAGATGATTACAAATGTGGGCAATAAAAAATAGCAATTTTCAAAAGGAAGAAAATATTACATTTGGGGCCCTTCCAAACTTGGGCCCTGGACAACTGCGCAGCACCAAGGATGGAGGACTGTTAGTTTACCCTTCTGGACTGATCTCTTTCTGACCCACCGGCATTGTTAAGTCTTTTACCGCTGTCGGTTCTTCTTGATCGAGGAGTGGAAGGAGACATGCGAGAATTTTGTACTGGATGTGTTTCAGGATTATAGTCTTGAGAAGCAAGGTAAGTCAAGGCTGTAACGACATCTGCTATTAGAGGTCGCATGGTCGGCTGCTCTTGAACGCACATTGCAGCAACTGCAAGTGCTTGGTATAGGCCTCTTGCAGGATACTGGCCTTGAAGCATTGGGTCCGCCATCTGCGAGAATTTTCTCCTATCTTTAAACAAGGGTCGTGCCTGCAGCCAAAAGAAAAGGCTTGGGGTCAAACAACCGTAATAAGATAGTGCATATAAGTAACAGGGAATATTTCAAAGTAAATAGGCAGGAAAATAGAAGCACTGAGCAGCACATAATGCAAGTGCAATCAGGCTGAAGAACAGAAAGTGCAGGGTTCAATTATTGAATGGACAACCATGAAAAGTATGCCAACTCCAAGTCCATTCAGACACTCAAAAACTTATCAGATTTGAGAAGTCAAGACCACCACTGCATAATGAGTTTAGCAATACGACTGACGAGAAATTAGGGGGGAAAATGAATTGAAAAAAATGATTGAACTGGTGTGTTTCGCGGACGATAAATCGGTGATGCCTATGTATAACCTATCATGTCTAGTCTATAAGACAGATAGGGGGCTAAACGAAATGGGATGAACATGTAATCTTACCCATGCAACAAGATTATGCTCCCCTGCGGATTTTGAATTGTCTATTGCTTTCCTGCCAGTTAAGATCTCCAACAGTACAACCCCAAAGCTATAAACATCTGATTTTAATGTAAGTTGACCAGTCATTGCATACTCTGGTGCACAATAACCGTACGTGCCCATAACTCTCGTGGACACATGAGTGTTATCCCCAACAGGACCCAGTTTGGCCAACCCAAAATCAGATAGTTTAGGATGGTATCCCTCCCCAAGCAAAATATTTGAGCATTTTAAATCTCGGTATATAACAGGGGGGTTTGCCTTGTCATGCAAATACTCCAATCCTTTAGCTGCACCAGCTGCAATTTTCATTCTTGTGCTCCAGTCAAGTCGTTTCTTGTCAGGTGGAAGGTCTGCAAAACCGATCAAATAAAAAGATAAGTATCAAGCACTCGTAACAGTGAAAAGGGGAAAATATATAAGAAGAAACGAAAATTTTAGTGTTTACCATGTAGATGATCTTCTAAAGATCCTAAAGCCATGAATTCGTAGACTAGAAGCCTTTGATCTCCATCAGCACAATACCCTGTTAGATTGACTAAGTTGGGGTGGTGAAGTAGACTTAACATCAAAACCTCAACCAGGAATTCCCTGTTTCCTTGTAATCCATTCCGATCTAGTTGCTTGATAGCAACAACCTGTAGCAAACAAATATTCGGAGTCCACATCATTTCAAGATCAACATACGGTTGAGAATCAATTGCTAACATGCCCAACAGCCACAACGCAAGCACGAATGCGAAAGAAAATTTTCAACATATCCAAACATGACAAACCTGGTTTGTACTCTCCAATCTCCCTTTATAAACTCTACCAAAACCACCTTCACCCACTAGACAATCTGCCCTGAAGTTCTTTGTTGCAGCTGCCAATTCACGAAATGTAAATGTCTGAGCCGCAATGTGATCAGATTCTCCATCCTTTAAACTCTCTTTCTTCGCATCCAGAGCGGCCTTTATCTTTAAATTATCTATAATCAGAAAACAAAAATACATTACTTCAAACACCATCTCAATAAAACCAAGAGACGATTACATTAGTCAAATAACAAAATACAATAACTATTACTTAAAACAACATAAAGTCTTTACTTCTCTCACATGAAGAAAAGAATATTATCAAATAATCCAAATAACAAATAATGAAACGAAAAAAAGACAAAAACAGCAGTAATTGAAGGAAGGACTCAAGTTGAGATTTTTTTTTTAAATTCAACAAACACCCAGTTGAGTCCAATTCCACCACCACTTCAATATAGTCAATAAGACTAAATATCCTTTAATTTATGAGAAAAAAGGTTTGGTTTTTACAAATTCATGGACAAAATCACATATTTTGAACCATCTTAGTACCTTACAAAAGTCAGTAAACATGCGATTCACACCTTAATTCAATCCCACCCCAAAAAGCAAAACCAAAATCATCACATTCAAATTAGAAAAACACAATAATTTAAATTAGTAAAGCACAATTCATACAGAACCCACAGCATATCTCAACAGTAGAAGTCAAAAAGATGGGTCATTTCTTGATTATACCACAGATAGAGAGGTGGGATCGTAACTAAATTACCTAAACCCTAAATGAGTACTTAACAAAAAGAAAAAGCAACCTAAAAATCCAATTTTTTCACATAATCAAGACAAACCCAGATTCATACAAATGCTAGAATTGAATAGGATTATACTAAGAAGTTGTTGTTGTTGTTGAAAGTTTGTAATAATTTAATTGATTTGATACCTGTAGACTTAGAGTGGATCTGATCTATGGATTGTTTCTTAAGCTTTGGTTTCTTATTTGATTTCCCAGAACAGGGAAACCATCCCATGGCTTCTTCTTTCTTTTTTCTGTGTGTGTGTTTTGGAGAGAAAAGGAAGAAGAAGAAGAAGAAGAAGAAGGAAAAGAAGTACAGAAATGATATAAGAGAACTCTAGAGTCTAGAGAGACAGTATATAATTCTCTTTCTTTCTTTATCATTTTGTTGTTTTAATATTTAAAAGCATTCAAATAAAAAATTATTTTCAAACTTTTCAAAAAAAGATTTTCGCTGTACTGACCGTTTAGATTTCTGTTCTGCATCTCATGCTTGGCAAATTCACCTCGGTTATACGTACTTCTAGAAAGATATCGTAATTGGACATACCGTATCATGTGTCCCATAAAAATCGACATCGGATACCTTATGAATATTGATCGGATACTTTCGGACACACATTATTATGGTTTGAAAAATCAGAATAAACTGAATGTATACAATTTATTCTCCTTTTAGTCAAATTAAAGCATTAATCGTGAAACTTGATCATTATTTCGAATTATTGATTTTATCTAATTATTAAGAATAATTATTTTGTTAAATAGGTCGTTGTAAAATATTATTTTAATAATATGTATAATGACATATATAAAGAGTTCCCATAACCTGATTTCATAGATTTGATGTATGTTCATAACCGTGTGTGTCGTAAATGTGTCATATAACATAAGAATTTACAAAAGTCATTCACGAGTTTTAGAGCTTTATTTTTACGTGCTCAGTTTACACAAAAATATAAAGTTATTGAGTGATGACAACAACTAAATGAATTTAAATTTAAGATAAAAAAATTGAAGACGTAAAATTCAAAAAGTTTAATGTATACAAAATTGAATTCCTATTTTTGGGAGTATATGTAGTTAGTAGGACTCTCCTCTGAATAAGTAATATCAGTTTGTTGATTGTAATTATCGGTTAATCACTGGTATATGGTTTTCACAGCTAATTTAAAACCACATCCTTATTCCATTGGGTGATTTTTCTCATGAAAGTTTGTAAGAGTTCTCTTTGAACAAAGAAAGAAACTTATTATAATGGGGGAGTATGAAAATCTAAGTAAATCTTCACAACACGCCAAACAGGTCATATCCAAATACAAACTCTAATTAAGTTTCAAGGGAGAAAGAGAAGCGAGTGAACCCAAAAATTATTAATCTTTTACAGAGAAGATGTCTCTTCCTCATGGTATATGCCAACATGAGAGGATAATATATTCTCATGTAATTCCTCTCTAATCTAGGAGTAATAATATATCATGCTAAAAAAAAGAAGATAATTTAAATATATTTTTCGAAGCATGATGTGCTTTGCAATAGAGGTACATAATTTGCTTCCCTATTCATTTATTTTTGAGATGAATTTTGAAGATTCTTGGAATTTTTTTTTTTACCTTTTGAATTCTCTATTTTTATAAATGTCACCGTGATATAATGATAAAAATATTACTATCCGTTCAAATTAAATTCTTTACCGATAAAAAAAAAAATTCTACTAGATTTATATATTTTCACGATTTAAATCATAGTTACAATATCAACACCTTTATTATTTTGTCAATAGGAGGAAATGGCATTTACTAAGGTTCTCTGGTCAACCCATACATTCCACCCTTTGACTTTCTGCTACGGCCAATAATTCAATAAGATAAGATATGGGTATACGGACATGGAATGCAAACAAGGTTTCATAAATGGAGCATTAGAACTCAGATTTTCAGACATACCGTATGATTCATGCATGCCTTAACTATAAGTTTTTACTTGTGGATGTCACTGAAGTACTACTAGAATGCCCCGCACACGCGCGTTTAGCCTAGATAGTTCAATTTTGGATGCAATAAATTTGGAAAATACTCAAAGTTTCCACCTGGGTTGCACTGGCGTGGACATGGTGACGCGGACACGATGCGATACGGATATAGACGCGGATAAGTTTTCAAAAAATTAAAACACGGACACGTATATATAAATATTTATATAATAAATTATATATATATAAATTCATATAATTTTTACATATAAAAGACTGATAATGATATAAATGTATGATAAAGTTTTTGTGATTTAAAAAAAAAGTATTGTGGAGCAATTATAGAGCATCTACGATTTTAAAGTTGGGATGTAGGGTTGAACATTGCTCTTATATATTATATTTAAAGTAGAAATTATTGGACCTTATAAATTTGTTTAAACAAAATATTAGTAGGAAGGTGTTATGTATAAATATATAAACTATAAATAAAAAAAGATCTCGTGATATATTGGTGAGGGTGGTTTTCAAGGAATTTAAGGTTAGGAGCTTCAATCATTTTTGAGGAAAAAATTGAATGTGCATCCAAAACATACGTTCCATGTATCCGACGTGCGTGTCCATATATCAGGTCACGTGGGATATGCACATGCTGCGTCTGACAAGTGTCGGATCCGTCTCTGTGCCTGACGCGCGTCGGATACGAACACGACATCGAAATGGTGCATCCGTGTTATATAGGTTTCCGCCTTTCCTAATTAAAATAAAATATAATATTGTCCTATTCTATTTAATTTTTCTTGTGGTATTTTTTGTAATAAAAATATGCAGCTAAGGGTATTAATATAAGTAACAAATAAGAACTAACTCTAATAAACCAAAACACTTTTTCTTTCTCTTCCATCTCCACAAACTACATCACCACCTCTGTCTCACAATGTCTCCTCTATCTACTCTGATTTAACATCTCTCTAATTGTGATGATGGGATCTAGAAGAAGAATTGGGCACGAATTTTATAAAGTCATTTCTTAGTGGCTAAGATTTGATCTGTTCTAAATTTCCATCGTTTATTATTCAGAAGAGATTAATACTTATAAAACAAAGAAAAAAAGATTTTAATTATTTATTAATCCTGTAATTATATGCAATATCGCACATCTGAGCAAGGAAGTTTCTATTCATTTGATTTGTTGATCAAAATTTTGATCTTTGGGAAGAATCAATCGATCCACCCATATATTGTTTGCTCCCAATTACACTTTACGAATGTGTGTTGAATAGGTGGATCGAACATGAGTTGATGTGTCAAATCAATGAAGACCAGATCCTAGTAGATCGTCTTCTTCATTTAATTTTTGGACTAATTTTCTATTATCTGGTGGTGTTACTTTTAAAATTAAAAATTAAAGTGTAAATTGCTTATAAATGTTCTATCTATAGGAAATATGGATGTAATTTGATCTGTTTATTATGAAGAGTAAATATTATAGTTAAGTTACCAATATACTCGCAAATAGTATTTTCATTTTTGATTTTATCTTATAAAGCTAAGGGTAAAACCGTCTAGAAATTTTATAGCTTTAACTGAAGAGTGTTCCCTTTATATTAATAGAATAAATTATTGAAGAGTGTTCCCTTTATATTGGACGATGATACGAGTGACGTGAGTTTAAAACTTATCAAACATCAAATTCTTTACGGATGAAAATGAAAAAAAGAAGTCCAAGTGGGTCCTTAAACTTTTGAATTTTCCGTCAAATAACAAACCACTTCATCATCAAACTGTGATTGTCAAGACTTCTTTATAAGCTTTTGTATATATCGTTGTTAAATGTTAGTTTGGACAGTCTCTCAACTCAATTGCCACATGTTAGGCTGTGCAGCAGACAGACTCATAGTTTAGAATAGATGGACATCTTAAGATGTGAACTCTTTTGTTTGTTTTTGCATTTCAATATCCATCCGAACTTCTCTTCGACTTCTAAAGTACTTTTTTTAGCTCTAGCCTTTTATAAATTCTCTAAGTTTGAAGCTTCCTCTTTTTCTTGTAATTTTTGACCAAGCATATTTCTTTCCTGTGGTGACATCTGATTTTGTTGGAGGTTTACTAAAATATTTAGATGTTAGAAAGAAACGTTTTCAAATTTTGTCATGTCTAATTAGAGAAGGGTCACAGCCAGATTTGAGCCAAATATATATAGCGTTGGTTGAACTTAAGAAGGGTTACACAGACTAGTTTTGAATTATAATTTGCTGAAACAATCAAGGCAACAAGTCACTCTGGCTCAATTCAGAGCAACTACCAAAATATATCCATTTTATTAAGAAGTCAAATAACAGCTGCTTCTGTTTCTATGCTTGCTTTTCCATGATATACTACAGTTTGTTAATGAAATACTACTATGAAAAGGTTGTTAGAAGAGCGAAAAGGCAAACCTCTAGTAGAGTCATATGCTGAGTTCCAAGCTCGTCACAAATTACAGAAAGACGTTGCACCTCTTTATTACGAAGATAGGCAACATGATGAGGTCTCTACTCGCAAAAAATCAACAAGGAGAACTCACGAAAAAATGGTCTCCAGAGTCGCGAGTCTCATGTATTTTCTGATCAAATTAACATTGATTAATTGGTATAACTGCAATTAATCCTAGGTACAATAAAGCATCGGAAGGTATTCAGTTGTAGGAAAAAAATCAAATACGCATATACAAGACCACAAGTTGTTTTGGCAACTTTTACCGCCGGCTATCTCTCTATTGAACTCGATTGACATTCACCGTGATCAGGGGCGGAGCCAGCCCATGGTAAGGGCGTGCCATTGCTCACCCTACCCAGCTGGCTCCCAAGCCTATTTTATCATTTATAAGCCCATATGCACCCCCTGCCCAACTGTGGCATGAGCATTAGGCACCCACTGCACATGTTTATCATTTTGCACAGTATGATGTAAACTTAAAGTTTAAAAAATAAAATAAAATATAATCTTAAAGAGGCGGAGCTAGAAAACCATTCATGGGTAGGTAAAAAAAATTTACCAAAATTTTAAGATAGACAAATATACTAAAATGGGCTTTGGAGTCTATAACATGTTTATCATTTTACATAATATGATGTAGCCTTAAAGAGGCGGAGCTAGGAAGGAAACCATCAATGGTAGGGGTGAGCAACTTGTCACGGGGTCGGTCCTTCACTTCGACTTTACTTCGTGCGGCACTTGTCTAGAATTCCGTTACTAGATAAGTAAGCCTTCCAAACAAAGTTTAACATAACTTTATGTAACTACTCAAGATCAAAACTCACAAGAAACTCAAGAACGCTCAAGAACACTCAAGAACAAGAGAGAATGATTTGAATGAGAGAAGTAAGTGTGTATTGCTCTCTTTACTTGAATACTTGGATTGTTGGATTATTACAAATGAGAATGGCATCCCTATTTATACTAGTTGGGAGCCAAGAATGTTCTAGAGATTTATCTAAGATCTATACAAGTATACGGCTAAGATTTACTTCTAGATTATTCTACTCTTATCCATAAATATCTACACCATTCTAGAGTATTCTAAGAAAAGGACAAAATAGAGAAGATTCTAGAATAGAGGCTAGCCAGTTAGCCAAATGGGCTAGCCATGGTGGTGCACAAGGGTGAGTTAGGCATTTGTTGAGCTATGTGGTGCACCCTTGTGACATTCTCCCCCACCCGAATTCGCAGACGTCCTCGTCGCATTGTACTTGTCGATGAGATCTTTGTGTTGCCAAAGTAAGTCTTCATGTTCCCAACTGGATTCACTGTCTGGTTGATCCTTCCATCGGACAAGATATTCCTTATAAATTCGCCCTCCTCTTGAGGCACGTCTGTGTGACTCTATGCTTGAAGCCTGCTTGTCTAGAGAGGTAATCATATTGAACATGGCTCTCTTGGTAACTCCTCTAGACTCGTCATATTGATCCGCATAATATGTCTTCAAGCAGCTGACATGAAAGACGGGATGGATCTTCATGTGGCCAGGTAGCTCCAATCTGTAGGACGCCTTCCCGACTTTCTTGACTATACGAAATGGTCCCTCGTACTGTCGAATGAGTCCCTTATGTACCTTCCGAAAAGCTTTGAACTGTTGCGGGTTCAACTTCAACATGACTAAGTCACCTTCTTCGAGATATACGGGTCTCATCTTCTCGTCCGCTCATTTCTTCATTCGTTGAGAGGCTTTCTCCAAGAATGCTTTGTACAGGTCATGCTTCTCATTCAACTCCTTAGTGAACTGAAAAACGGCATATCACTTTCCTCTATATCCTCCAGCGAATGTTTGTGGAATTAGAGGTTGTTGGCCTGTGGCCAACTCCAATGGACTATGGCCAGATGGGGCCATGGTGGGCGGCTTTGCTCCAGGTTCCAACTCGATCTGACGATCCACCTCCCTCTTAGGTGGTAGTTGCTTAGGAAACTCGGTTGGCATCACGTCCTGGTACTCTTGCAAAGCCTTTTGCAGCTCCAACGGAACAACCTCGTCCCGTTCTTTGCTTTCCTCCATGATGGCTGCTACAACGTTTGGTTCTCCCTTCTGAATTCCTTTCTTCAGTTGTAGAGCCGATAATGTGCTTGAGCAAGTCTCCTTGGTCCGGGTGGCTGGGATCACGCAAGGGGACTTCTCGTCACTGATGCTAACTACTTCGAGGCAGGGCACCACCACAACTTTGGCACGATCCAAGAATTCCATCCCAAGGATAACTCTGAAATCGTCCATCTTTACCACCATAAAGTCAGTAATTCCTCTCCAAGCACCAACCTCATGTCGACCCCCTTGGCCGCTCCTTGAACCGGTATGGCTACTGAGTTTACTGCCTTTATTGTGCTCGAGTCTGCCTCAACCTTCAACTTCAACCTTTCGGCCTATCCTTTAGAGATGAAGTTGTGTGTTGCACCTGAGTCGACCATGGCCTTGGTCTTCTACTCGTTTAGACTTATGTCCACGTACATAAGTCCCTTGCTTGCACTTTTCCTTGGTGCTGGTTGTTGTTCTTCGGGTTGTCTTTTGATTGCGCTTAACCGAATGGCTCCCAAGTGTGGGTCCTCGGTCTTCTCCTCTTGTTCCGCAATCAGGAAGTTGAGCACGTTTCTCTTAGGGCAACTGTAAGCAAGATGTTCACCTCTACAAATGAAGCATTTCTTCGCACGGTTATCTTGCTTTCCTTTCCACCCATTGTTCGGCTTGGACCCTTCACGGCTCGACTGTGGCTTATCATGATAACTCTTGTCAACCTTTTCATTATCGTTAGTGATAACAACATTTGCATTATTTGAAGACATGGTGAGAGATCTTACCGAGAGTAGTTGAACTTAGCTCTGATACCAGTTGTCACGGGGTCGGTCCTTCGCCTCGACTTTACTCCGTGCGGCACTTGTCTAGAATTCCGTTACTAGATAAGTAAGCCTCCCAAACAAAGTTTAACAGAACTTTGTGTAACTACTCAAGATCAAAACTCACAAGAAACTCAAGAACGCTCAAGAACAAGAGAGAATGATTTGAATGAGCGAAGTAAGTGTGTATTGCTCTCTTTACTTGATTACTTGGATTGTTGGATATTACAAATGAGAATGGCATCCCTATTTATACTAGTTGGGAGCCAAGAATGTTCTAGAGATTTATCTAAGATCTATACAAGTGTATGGCTAAGATTTACTTCTAGATTATTCTACTCTTATCCACAAATATCTACACCATTCTAGAGTATTCTAAGAAAATGACAAAATAGAGAAGATTCTAGAATGGAGGCTAGCCAGTTAGTCAAATGGGCTAGCCATGGTGGTGCACAAGGGTGAGTTAGCCATTTGTTGAGCTATGTGGTGCACCCTTGTGACAAACTGGTGGAACATGTGGATTTAATGCCATCCAAATCTAACCCATCAAAATAGCGGGTGCTAGATTTACATTCGTGTCCAATCCATTACCCGTGGTTTTGACCCATGGGTGGGCGGGTAGGCGGGTTGGATGCAGGTAAATCTACGGATTTGATGTTTTTTATTAGGAAAAATAAAAATAGCTAACATGTTAATAAAAAAAGCTAATTTAAATATTAAATTACTAAAATTTATAGAGTATTAAGTTATTACAACATAACAATGCTAAAACTATAATAATGTCAATCCAACAACTAAAAGCAAAATTTAAAGAGTATATGCAGTATTGCTTGCCTGCTAATTTGAATCATCGGTACAACTAGTTAGAATAAAAAAACAAAAAGTTATATGATACCTGTAAAATACACATATGTCTCTCTGTATTTTATAAATTTCCTATTTACCCGTAAACATAGTGGGTGTGGATGTTCAATGGATTTCCATACTTACACCTGCATCCAACCCATTATTTAGTGGATTATGAAAATACATCCATATCAAACCCGTCCATAAACGGACTATGAAAATATATTCATATCAAACCCGTCCATAAACGGATTAAATGTCCATCCGTCAGATGGATTGGGTCGGATCGATGGATTTGGGTTCATATGCTCACCCTTTGATCAGCATAGAAATCCCGACTACTTAAAAGATTTACCCAAAAATTGTTTTGTATAATCCGACTAAACAAAAGCAAAACCTGAAACTAAGAAAGAAAGGAAGTCTTTTTTTTAAAAAAAAACTTGTGGTCCTCCAGGCATGCAATATTTTCTTGCCTCAAACTCAAATTCTTTTTCCATATCAAACTCAAAGTTGGAATATATTAGGAGAATTTATTTAGGGATTTAGCATTATTAATTTATTATTATATATATGGGTTTAATGAAGGTTTAGAAGTCAAGAGGCGATCAACAACGAATACAACCTACTGCACAGACCATCCTTCCCTTAAGAGGTTAGTGTGTTGTACGATTTTGTTTGAATTGAATGATTAATTAGCTTCGTATTATATTTTCTTGATAGCTAAGCAGAATGAATTGCTTCGGACTACGCATTACATGGTTTATCAAACGTAGTGACGATTCTCTTTCTGATGTTAGTGTTGATGATGATCTCACATTAGTTAATGACACCCTCGGGGATCAGGATCTCGCGTTTGTTGACGACAATTATATTCGTGATTCTCCGGCAGTTGATAATCCTCTACCTGATATCACATTAATTCAAGATCCTATTCCGCCGGTTAATGATTCCCTACCGGATGACAATCCTATTCATGATCACCCAGCAGTTACCCTACCAGTTGTTAATCACTCAACTTATCATTTACCAACAGTTGAAAACAATCTGCTTGACCTCCCTAATCATATCATCTCAGACATACTTATTAGACTCCAAGCTGGATGTGTTTTCCGGTGTCAACGTGCATCTAAACTCCTTGAAATCTTAGCCAAAACTCCTTTCTTTACTCGCAAACACCTTGCTCAAGCTGCTTCTGTCATCGCTCTGCAATCTTTCTCACAATCTAGTGACCGAGAGATCAAGTTTTACTTTATGGATGAGCATGCTAAAAAAGTTGAAGAATCAAACCTGAAACTTGATTTCTGCTACTTGCAGAAAAATTATCCGGTCATGCTCTATGATTCTTATGATGGGTTTCTTTTATTAAAGAACAAACAAGATTACTTATGGGGTTCCATTTTTGTCATATGGAATCCTACAACAGAAGAACAAGTAACCATTACCATGGAAGGTTTACGCTTTCAGGTATGTGGATTTTATTTCAATCCTCACAACAAGGAATACGAGGTGCTTTTTATATATCATGGAAATGGAAGGTATGCCTTTGAAGTACTAAGTTTGGGATCTAAATTAAAGAGAAATATTGGCGTATACTCTTATGCGCCAAGAAGTGAAAGACCCCCTACGATCATAAACGGGACATTGTATTGGATGGTTGACAAAATATTAAGTAAAGCTGTGGTTAATTGTTCAAATTCGATTATGACATTTGAAATCGGAACAAATAAGTTAAGCACGATGCAACATGGTGGAGCTTCCTGTGAAGCAGGTTATAATTTTGGTATCTTTCATTATAAGCATCATTTTATGCACTTAATAGAGATTGAAGGGAAATTGGGTTTATGTGTTCTTTTGTTAAATACTGAACTTGTGCTATGGGTTCTAAATCCCGCAACAAATAGCTGGGCTAAAACACACTCTGTGACCCTTCCGGAATACTCTATGCCGAAATTTATCTCAGGTTGGCCAAATAAGTTGGATGTCGAAGCTGTGAAGATCAAGGATGGCAAATTGCTAGTTAGACAAAAGAACAGACTGCTGCTTTGGGATTTGGATTTGAATACCCACAAGATTGTTGAGAAGAAAGGATTTGAGAAAGATATTTTTCGACCAGTGATTCATACTCCTACTCTAGTCTCTTTGGATACTGACAAATTGATAGAGCTAACCAGGTAAATAGGTTAAATTTTCTTGTATATATGTTATACTTGAGCCGGTAATTAAAAGTGTTTTAATAAGGTCAAATAGTTAAAGACACATTTATAAAACATCTTCAATTTGGCCGGGTATATTTTTCAAACATTGCATCCCTCACTTCCTTCATATCAGGACTGTCGTTACACTGGCATCAACATGCTTGCCAATAAAATCATTCTCAATACAGTCTGAAGTACCACCATAGAGCTCGTTAAAATAATTTATAATGTGTTCTGAGATATCGTCGTGGCTAAGCAGCAAGTCACCATTTACTTTCAAATGCGAAAGTTTGTTCGTTGAGGCCCTAATCTTAGCATTTTTATGAAAGAACTTTGTGGTCGACCCACTGCAGTCTCGACTTACCCCTCCAGTAGGTGCGTTGCATATTTAAGACATGCATCTATCTCTTGCAAATATAGCTCCTCAGAAAGACCCTCCATTTTCTGCTGGATTACGTCCAGGTCATGGGTAGCTATATTTATACCACCAAATACCTCTCGATTCCATGTTTTAAGCACTCCTATAAGATGTTTTAGCTTCTTCATAAAGATGTACATAGGACATCCATAGAAAAGCGTCTTCCATTCTTCTTGAATTATAGCTTTAAGACCAGGATGTTGAATCCACATACCTTGGAATCTAAACGACGTAGCCAAAGATTTTCTACCTTTTATGAACTCAAACAAGAGAGGGTAATGATCATATTTAACTGTTGTTAAAGTGCTGCATATCCAGGAGTCCCAGTAAAGGAGCCAATCCGCATAACAAAGAACCCTATTCAGCCTCATTTCAGTATGGTACCTACCCTTACGACCATTTGTCCAACTATATTCTGCTCCTCTAGTATCCAGGTGATGCAAGTTATTAGCCTCGGAGAATAATAGAAACTCATCAGACGAAGTTTGCTGTGGAGGAGGGCCACCTGTTTTTTCATGCGAACCCAATACTTGGGAGGGATACCAGCTCCAGACTAGGATACGGATCATGAGCGTTAAGCTTGGCACGTTGTCTTTGTTTTTTTCTTTTGGGATTGAGATATAACAGGAGTAAATTCCTCCTCCTCCTGTTCTTTTTCCATCCTATCCGCCCAACTTTGTTTGGGGGATTCACTTTCACTAGCAGAAGCTAAGTGTAAGCTAACATGTTCCGAGTGCATTGTCATTTCATCAGGGGCCATCTCAGTTAAAGTTTTTAGCCTGTCAAGATTGTTGAGAGGAAAGGACTTGAGAATGATATTTTTCGGCAAGTGATTCATACTCCTAGTCTAATCTCTTTGGATACTGATAAATTGATACGGTTAGCCAGGTAAATAGGTTAAATGTTCTTGTCAAATGTCAATGAATTTATATTTGAGCCAGTAATTATTAGTGTTATTAATAAGGTCAAATAGTTAAAGCATGTCAAACAATGGATACATTTACAGTTTCTAAGCAATGGTACTGGTGGGTGCTTCTAAAAATATTTAGTTCAAACTTCAAATAGCTGATGCTCTTTCTCGCGCGAGCACCTATTTTAATTCGCTATGGTCTTATTTGTTTATCGATGTATATTTTTCATGATATTGAATTTATGCAATATCCTCACTTGATTTCTTAACTTCAGAGTTGTTCAATCGTGAATACAAATATTCTGATGAATATGTGGCGCCATATGAAGCCATGGCTTATGCTGCGAATGAAAAATACAACATTAAAAAAGATGTACTGAATCTTTATCTGGGTTCACTTTATCATATCTCGAGGAGGAAACGTGGAAAATCCGCAAACAATCTACTGATGTCACCTAGGTGTAGCTCGAGTCAGAAATATCATACGTGTGGTTGGATTTTATTTAGCATTAAATGCTAGCTCAGAGAAGTAGAGACAGGTGGAGGCTTCTCAGCGGATCAAGATCCTTAGTAGGATCGCAACGAGCACTCGAAATGGACTCATCAGTCAGCTGCACTGCGAGGAATACCTGTTAAAGAAAAGTCTATAAATACCTCACTTTTTCCCGAGAAAAGAGGTCGAACATTTATCAGACCTAGGAAAGAGAAGAACGTATTAAGCTTAGTCATCTCATTATAATTGTAGCCTTTCTACTCTCAAATGTAGTCCATACTGAAATACTTAATAAAAATCTCAAACTCATTACCCCGTGGACGTAGGCACAGCCGAACCACGTAAAATCCATTGTGTTAAATGTGTGATTTGATTACTTTCTCTTGCTTATGTTTTTTCTGTTGTGCTTACTCATTCATATTATCTGAGTAACACACCCCATTCAACTTACTCAAGCGCATTAAGTTTTACTATTATATATCTTATTTCGAAGTAATCACCATATTTTACACTCCGTATAGACTATAGGAAAATTAGTAGTTGCAGTTTGGCGCTAGAAACAGGGACTTGTGTCCCTGAGTTTCACATTTTTCAGTATTTTAAACGTTTTTATCGTTTTTTCATTTAGTTTTGGAAAAAGATTTCTTATTCTTCTCAAGGTCTGAAGTAAGGAAGGTCAAATACTACTTTCTAGTAGTTATTATACCTTTTCACTCTTGGTCAGTTGAGTTTAAAATCCTCTCAGCGGATCAAAGGTACCTGGTCAAATAGCACTCACTTGGTTTGACAACCTATTGACTCATTTGAACAACTATCGAAGTTGTTCATGGAGACATACATGTATAATCGAGCCATAAGAGTGGGGCTTGATAGGATGTTTTCCTTGGAAATAAGTCTTAAGGAAACCTTGCGGGAATATACAGGAAGATGGCAGAAAATCTGTCACACCATCAGAAAGTGCAGTCCAGAAGTAGCAATTAATTGCTACAAATACGGGCTAGTGAGAAATTTCCCTATTTTTATAGAGTTGCATGTAAATTTACCATCTACGCTGGGGGATTTGCGCATAATTCAAGACAAGTACATCTCCCTCCAGGAAGTACAAAAGGATGAGCCACGTTTAACGCAACCGCAAAGAGCACTGTCTGTTGAGCCCGTAGAATGATCAAATGCGAAAAGAACAGCGGAACCCTCACAAGGTTCATACTACAAGGATAAACGCATGAAGTTCGGGAGTGAAAAGAGCTAATGAACACAAATTCTCAATAGGGGAATATGTGCTATGCATTATCCCTATGTGTCAAAAGGCTGAAGCTTAGAAAAAATGAGCCCAACTTGGCATGGCCCCTACACCAATCAAAGAATCATAGCGAAAGGTCATATTATCTTAAAAATATGAAAGGAGGATCTTACAACATTCATGGAATGCAAAATTCCTTAAAATATATCATCCATGATGAAACAAGGATGAAAGTAATATAAATTCTAAGAGAAGAAGGGCCAGATACGCACTTGTTTCAATAAATAAATAAAAATAAAATCCTTCCACAGAAGGTAAAAGGAACAAAATTGTGTACCTATAAATATATATGAGATATGCATGCGAGCAGGTGCCGCTCCGAGTGCCACGTAAGTAAAATAATAATCTTATGTGGTCCGAGGTATACTCACGCAGAAACGCAAAAGAGAGCGCTCATATCGAAGTAAACAACTTAATTGCTGCCTATCAGGAGGCATTTATATCTATAGGTTATGCTTCCCGGAATGGGATTGACAGCTCATTACCTGAACGCCTCTGATTAAGGGCAAAAGCTATGTTGAGTACAAGTCGCTTATTCTTTGTAAGATTAAGGAAAGGCTATGTGATAGTAGTCGAGTCCAGCCAGACTTATGCAAAATAGTTCCAACACGAACACCATCTTAAACATAAGAATAAAATCCCATTCCGATCGTGCGGGGTTACAAAGTGGCGCAGTTAAACTCTTGCGATCACGCACGATAATAAAGAAAGTAGCAAGCGTAACCCCTAGAATACACGGACTGTTCAAAAGCAAAAGTACAACTTAACGAAGTTAGGCACATCAAGTTTCTAAAAAAAGAAAAGCTTATACACTTGAGCAACAAAATAGAAGCAGACTGGGATCAATCAATCTTCAGCAGACGCGACTAGGAGCGTGAGACCAGGAACTTGACTCTCCACATCGCGAAATACAGTGTTGACCAGCTCCACCATAACATCCTTGTAAAAATGCTCCAGCTCTTTTTCACGAGATTTCAAGGTTGTAACAGAAGATTTGTGCAACTCTTCAAGCTCACTCTTCAACAGTTGATTCTGAGTCGAAATCCTTAGCACGATAATCATGAGTCTATGCCAAATAAAGATTATGAGTACAGAGTTCACTCTGTTTCTTGGACTCTTCTTTGAGCTTATCCGCCTCAACTTCAAGATTATTAATCTTCCCGCTCAAGCCTTCCATGCGAGATTCAAGCTCTACGCAGAAACAAACAGGAGGATCAAAACGATACAATGGACACATAACCCATAAGAGCATGAACCCACTTATTGCGAAAGTCTCACATCCAAAATCCCATGATCCTGAGAGGACGACAACTTTGATGGCTCAGTTCAAAGGGTAAAATCTCATTATCTTCTTGAGTACGCCAAAGGTCTCGCTCAAGACGAAATTTGTCTCTACGGAAACATATTACTTCCTCAGACTCAACAGTCCCTAGGATTAAGCAGGGACTCAGAGTAGAAGAGTTGGATACGATGATAGAAAAAGAGGGGTAAAAGTTCTAACGTACCTGAAACTTTAGCATATTCAGCTGCGTAAGCAGCATATGCGTTCTTGCGAGCCTCCAGAACAGCTAATCGTGCTTGCTCAACATGGTCACGATCACGAAGCGCAGTATCACGAGCTTCCTCAGCACAAACAAGGGCCTTTTTGCTCTCCCTCAAACTGACTCAAAACTTCTTCGAGCTTGAATGCTTCCTCAGGAGGAAAATTTTCAGCTTGTTTCTTCAGCCCATCCAACTGGGTGTTCACTAAGTCAAGATCACTTTGGTCTTGCTCAAGAAGAGGGGAATACTTGGCAGCTTTAATACGATACATTTTAAGTAGGCTATAACAATATTCTTCCTGCTACGCTATCTGAAAAGAACAACAAGCCCATGCATTAAAACCAAGAGGAAGTATAGTTGAAAACAGAGCAAGAAACACACGTAACAGGAAGTGTGTAAACATGGGCAAAAAGTTAAGAGTAACTATCAACAAAAGACTCCATTGTTCTCACATCAGCATCAGGAACTTTAGCATAAAACAGGGTAGCAGCAAAGCAGGATTGGTTTAAGTACAAATCCTATGTTCTCAGAAAATTCGTTCGTTGTTGACGACGAGCAGTATCAACAACATAGTTTTGACCGGGAAGTGGAGAGCCGAGGAAAAGAAGATTAGCCTCATTCAAAACCCACTCCATGATAGAATCATTGGAGGCATGAGCATTAAATTCCAAATTTTCTAAGGGAGCTTTCCCCTTATCAGCTGAGGAATTAACAGGAGCAGTAACTTGGTCGTGAACCGCATGAGAAACAATCACGACTGGGGTACCAACATCAACGCAAGGTTGCATAGATGCAAAGGTACTCACCGCCTCAGTCATGAAGAGAAGCGGAGACATTCGCTTTAAAAGGACCAGTAGGCGCATTCATGTCTATGACAACCCCAGCAAAGGAATTCATCACAAAAGAGTCTAATTGTGCCGCAGTTCTAGAGGTTGGGGCATTCAACCAAGTCTCATCCCTGGCACTATTAACAGGAGAAAGATTGCTCCAATTCAACTGAATTTTAGGACGAGAAAGTGGAGGCATTGAAGTTCTCTTTGACGCAGTTGAAGTTGCATTCACCAGCAGAAGCAAACATCTTGTCAAAGGAAAATGATCCCAAGCTAAGCTTAAATAGACGACCAGATAGATTGCCAGGATCATGGGCTGTGTTACCATGCTTTCTTGGGGTATTCACAACTTCTTGACTCGCTGTCATAGTAGCGGAAGTGGGAACAATCAAATTGTCATTTGAGGGAAATGATTGTGCAACTTGTGAGGGATTGATAAATCCTTCACTAGCTCATCATGCGCCAATAACAACACCAACACGGGGCTCGACATCAATCACAACTTTCTCAATGTTGCTTTCTCCGTGACCAATATATCTCCTTGGTCAAATTCACCACCATTAGCTTTAACATCAGCGAAGACGTCACTAGACTCTTTAACATCAAAAAATTCATCTTTGCTTTCTTGATTTCCTTTAGCAGTTTCAGGGACTAAACCCCGTGAACTAAAACCGGTGTTATCCACCTCTTTCTCAACATTCTTAGAAGAGGAGTTAGTAGGTATGGAAGACTCATTACGTCTTTTTAAGTTCTAAACCAATAAGCGTCAGGGGCTACTATATGCGATGATAAAATAAATAAATAAATAAGTGAAAAACAAACACTTACTTTATTAAACGCAGGTTCAGAACCTCGTTCGGGCCGTTGATCAAAAAACTAGGGCATAATCACATGAATGTCAGAATACTCTGCGGGAACCTCCTCCTGCGCAAGTAATTGCACAGTAAGTAACCTGCATAAGGTTACAACATTTCAAAGACAAACGACAAGAAAAATCTACTTACATCCAAGCATCCAACTATATTAAAGTGCCATAGCACATAGCCATCATACTTTGGAGGAAGGGAGGCGCAGGGCACATTAGGCAGTCCAGCCCCTAAACCAAGGACCTCTTATCCTTATGACCATGCGGCACCAGCGGAAATTATGGTCAATATGCAACCTATAATCATCATGAATATGAATTAAAGATCTCCTATCATAATCGTAAACTTCCCTTCTATTGCTCTTATCAACATCAGTCAAGAAAAAGACTCCATCTCTGTCTTTGTCCTTTGCTCCCATAGGAAGGCGACGAGGACTGCAACTCCAAGGAAAAGTCATAGTCTTTTGTACGAAGTCAGCATATGTGGCATTAAAATTCTCAGAAGTATATCCTTGGAATTGAACAGGGGGCATAAATGACGGGCATTGGTTCTACCAATGCTATAACGCCAACACTCGTTCAGAACACACCACCAATTTCTTGTGTATTGAGCAATATGGCTGACCTGAGTCTTCTTATCCTTAGCGCACTTGCCTCGGTTAGCAAGTACGTCAATAGATAAAAGATCCTTTTCACTATATAATGGAAGAACTAGTATGGTTTCCAATTGACCAACAGTACTAATGAGGTTCATATAATCAAAGGGAAATTGGCGAATCATCTCTTCTGACAAAGCTGCGTCATCTTAAAAAAACTCCACCTCAAAATTTTCCAAGTTAAAAGGAAACTTTATCTCGGTTATAGACCAGTCACAATAGCTATAAGCAACGCCCATCTGGACTCGGTCTACTGGAAATAAAGGTGGTGAAGGTAAATGCGAAGGTGGAAGAAGCACATAATCATCAATAAAAGCAGTATGAAACTCCTTAGGGCTGCGATGCGAAGGATGCGCAGCATAAGCCTAAATCTCTGGAGAATGAGGCTTATCTGGATGCGGTTTGTGCCTAAATTTATCCCCAGCGTAACGACTGGACTTACTCTTATATCGAGATGGATCTTTAAAATCATTTTTGTGATGCGAAGATTGCGGAGATTTCATAAAATACGTGAATGCAGAGAGATTATTTAAAAAAACGTGAAAAAACATAGTCAAAATAAACACGTGTGACGCATGCAAGAGGCCAAAGGTCAACAAGACCCATTTGGACGGTCAAAATGCAGATACAGAGAAACAATTTTCTCACTTTAAGATCAAGGATCAAAAAGGAAACAAAATCAAAAAGCTTGAAGAACAATTCACGGCCATACTAATGGCAAAAGTCATGACAAGCATAAAAGCATGATGATGAACATATAAGCAGCAACATGATACACAAACCAAACAACACTCCAATCATGTAAGGTTAATCAAAGGAACATCATGATCAAAAGAAGTAATGATTAAACTAAAACCTAATTTTTCATTAAAAAACAAGTCAACATATCAGTGAAGGAAAATAAGTTACTTACTTAGAAGAAAAATCAACTCCAATCGTGGAGTCAAAGAACCAGAAGGATCAGCTTCAATCGCGGAAGATCAAACGATGGTGGACAACTCGTATCAATAGATACAAAAAAGCTAAAAAAGAACACAAAAGACTCTGGGAAGAAGAAGAAGAAAGCAAAAGGTATAAAAGTTTACTCTCTTCCCTAAATCTTCTTTCTATAGAGGAATGGATTTCCAAGAGGAAGGGATTTCCAAGGGTCAATCCTAGATCCTAGGAATCATAATTACACAGTGATATGTCGGAAAACCGACTTTCTTTACCGCAAGCGCACAGTGTCGAAAGATATAGACAATAGCAAATACGGTTCGTTCCCACGAGGAGTTTGGATTAAAATATTTTTTTTTTAGGTTTTTTTATAAAGAATTAAATTAATTAAAACTATTTAATAAAGTTTGAAAACAATAAGAGAAAAATGTTAAGGTTCCGGGAATCCGTTGTAGATTAGGGTTTAATTGCGTTCGTCACACAGGGTCTCAATTTTACTCATGTACAGTATCAAATCTAGCTACTAATACACGGAAGATTTTTAATTAAGCACTATAGAAAGAATTTCCGAAAAGAATTGTTTGTTCTCAACCTAAAGTAGAATTTCGAAGTACTAAATATACGGGGTTCATAAAACGATTTAATACGAGGTTTCAACGAGTCCTTCTACTAATCAAACAATGAACTATACGTGGCATAGAACATGAAAAATCATCGAGGCGGTAAAACGTTCAGAGAGAGACAAATTAATAATATTTAGTTCATACAGTAAATAACCCTAGTTTCGAAACACAAATAAAACCATCTCTACAAGTTCATCCTTTCGCCCTAACAAGGGAATTAGCCCAACATGGTTTTCTCAAAAACCATACAAATTAATAAAGAAAATAAACACAAACTAACCCGACGTCTTCTCTGTATTATCCGTGAAGCTTCTCTGGCTGTGTCCGGAAGTATGTCTCTAAGGTTCTGTATACGTGAGAGGGGGCATTGGCTCTATTTATAGAGCTTTACCACTATTTTTAGAATCCTAAATGGTTTAGGAAAGGACACCACCGACCATCTACTTTCTTTGAGAAACAAGGTTTAGTTCTTTCATTCAGCAATCTCCGTCGAATCTTCTTACTTGTGTCCCACTTCTTCTAATCCTTCTCAGTTCATTACATCAACCAACTTCACAGCCCTATCTTTTTCTTCATTCACTGCCAGGACTCGAACTCATTGTCACCTCTAACTTAACCACCACCACAGACTACCATTATCGAGTGACTTGAGCCATCACTGCCACATACTCAAACCATCCATCACAGACCATTGTTGGCAGTACTAACACCATTACAGCACACTTCCACTAAACTGCAACACCCAAGACTCATCATAGCCACCATCAATTGCTGTTGTCATCGCCACTAACCAGCCATTCGAACTCCGATCAACTGCTCACATATTCCCAACTGCCAGCACCATCATATGCCATCATCAACTCGAAACACCCCAACAATGATCATCATAATAACCATACCAACTCAGGAACAACTGCACAGCTGCACCATCTCTTCACTGCCACAGATTCTTCTCGTCTTCTATGATTATTCCAGCCACCATTAATGGCAAGTGAAGCTCATCACAGTCTCTGCGTTAGTTCCATCACCAAGCTCTTTCATTAAACAACCACAAAGTTTTGCTGCTGCTGCATCAATTCTTCAACTGCCAGGCTCAACGCCAACATCACACGACTCCAGCCATTACAGACTCGATCAAACTTCCACCGAAACAACACCATCTTCCATTACGTTGCCGTGAACCAATCCAACAAAGCTTCACTGCCAACCACATTGTGTTCTCAAATACAACAATCTTTTTATCCAGCAACCACTCAATGATTATCATCCCTAACCATCTGCAGAATCGAGCTTAACCTTCACTTTCTGCCAACTCCATTAATTACCGAGAAAGCTTACTACAGCCCTGAAACATCATCACCTAAGTTTCTTAACAGCTTCAAGAAATCACTGAAACCACCCAAACTCGAAAATCACTTCATCTCTACCATTGTGGTGATCACAATCACAACATCTATAGCTTCATTACCTTCTCTGTACGGTGAAGATGAAAATGTCCCTTAGCCACAATTGGCGCTTTTAATTAAGTTTGAATTATGTCAGCCCTGAGAAAATGAGCAGGTGCTCTATCCATATTTGAATTCAAGTCGTCCCTTAACGTGTGCCAGGTTGTCCATAACAGTCCCTCTTGAATGACCTTTTTCCCTTAGTATTCGTTTCGCTCATAACTTTCTCATACGAAGTCAGAATGACCTCGTTCTTTCGCCGTTGAATTCGTAATAAAATTCTCTACAAGATGGAGGATAGAAATCCTGGAATGGACTGAGCTCTAATGGGTCTTTGGAAATTCTTCTCTTGTAAAGCTCCATTTCGCTTGTTTCAGAGACGTAACCTAATAAAACGCACAAACTAGAAAAGTAATAATAAAACACGGTAATTCACACAAAATCTAGCAAATAAGAATAAGGAAATGATACTTAAAATGTATAAATTATGCACCTATCAAATTCCCCCACACTTGCCTTTTGCTAGTCCTCGAGCAAACTACAAATCTAAACTAATCTAAAATACAACTCCCTTTCGTTGAGGAAACGGTTACACTTAGCATGTGTAACAAGCCTTTAAACCCCTAGGTGTCCCTAGTGGACGAGTTTGTCTCGTGAGGGTTTACAAGAGATTTACCCACAAAACCTACTCCAACTTCTAAGTATTCCAAAGTACCTGCATCCAAAGAGCTACGAAGACATAAAGTTTCTGAAAACTAATAATAAGAAGTTAGAAGTATAAAGAACATTATTCTCATGCTTAAATCTTGAGTTAGGAGAACCATGTAAAAGAATCTAGGTTCGAGAGTGACAGAATATTTCTGTCTCACCAATAGGGTTTTATGAATTTGACACTCAAAGGACGCACTTCATGGTTCACACATGTGTGCAGGCAGGAATGAAGATAGAAATCCTACACACTTAAATGGTAAGAAGGAAAGGTAACCTTCCGAATCATATGAAGATGTTATCCCATAGAAAGTGGGACGAAAAAGAACCCCTTTTTATTTTTCTAGTGACCTCTAATAACGGAAATCAACCACTATGCAAGGATGGGAATGCTTACTTACCTTCTCATCCGATCGGCAATCAACACCACTCTCACAGCATCCAATAGAAACGTCTTCGGTCTTCAACTGTAGATGATGAACTCTTGAACTTCGTAGAACCTTGAATTTATAACTCATTTCCTCAATTTCTTGTTATTAGAAGCTTCTTTATAGATTTCTTCTTCCCCACGGCCTTATTGAAAGAATACAAAAGAAAATCTACACTAAAGCAATGATAATCGTTTTTTTTTTTTTTTCTTTACAATATAAACTGAAAAATTAATGATGAAATTACTACGACCTGGGATAAATACTTTACCACTTGATTTTGAACTTCACTAACTCACATCTTTTGATTTCTTTCGCTTTTGTACATAAGTCTTTAACATGTTAATTGTATTGTTACTTTACTTGAATATGAAATTTGCTCTTTCTTAAACGGTTGCTTTTAAACCTTGACTGTCTTCAAATTTTCTGATATTCTGCTTGTTAATAATTTGTTTCTATGGACTTGTTATTGTCGAGAGAATGGTGCCAACTGCAAACAAGACTACAAGATAGAGTTAGCAATTCTGATGGCACCCTCATGATTGATAGAAATAGCACTCAAGAGATCAAAAAGTAGTGCTGAAATTGGTGCGAGGTTAGGTAGCTCATCATTCTACCCGGAATTTGTGCAGATGAAACACTCTAAACGGAAAATTTAAGGTTTGGTGCCTCACTCATGGGTATTGAATGATCAACAACTCTAATAATGTATTCTCTACTGGCAGTTTAAGTCCATTTTTGTCAGCTTTAGCCTCTCAACAACTAAGCACTCCGAATATAGTTCTCTAATACTTCTAAGTTCAGTTGTTTCGGTTAGAACTCCGTATGTAAACGTAGCTAGAAGTATACTAAGTGACCCTAAAATATCTAAAAGTTGGAGGTTTTCATGCAAATAATTTCGAAAAAGTTGAAAAGTTTCTACCTAAAAAGTGTATGCTTAAGAACTCTATATGCTTACACTCCCCCACACTTAAACATTACATCGTCCTCAATGTAAACTAACTCATCCAATGTAAAATCAAGATGGGAAATCCTAAAATGGCATAAAGCAATCAAAAACTAAACAGATAAGGTGAAAAAAAAAAACAAATCTGATGGGTTGACTCCCATAAAGCAAATGATAAAGTATCATATAGCAATAGCCGGAACAACTGTGGGTCATCTGGATGAAATAGTGATATCACCAGTAAAAGGAAACTGAAACAAGCCAAGAAAAAAAACAAACCGAGCACACCCTTATCTAGTTTTTTGTTTAAGACAACTACTTCTAGCTGTGGTTCAGGTTCAGGCTCTATAAAAGGATCTAGATAAAGTATTTTCATGGGCTGGATTTCCTCATAGGAAGGATCAACAGGGTGAGGTTCTAGAGTCTAGAGAAACTCAACTAAGAACTTAGAAGCACATAATACTAACCTGAATAATTGTGGATCCTCAAAGTCAATATGATTTTACTCACACAGTTGATTACTATGAAAATGGTCATTCTTAAGCAAATGTGTCGATTATACTCTCCTAAAGTAATCAGGCTTAGTCTCAAAACTTAATAACTGACACATTTGAAATTCATACGTTCGCACATATGGAAGAAAATATTTTGGTGGGAAAACAAAGTCAATCTTGGTATTATCGCCTAGGTAAACCACATCGACCAGAGGATGGGTTTCTAACAACTGAACTGTTTTCTGGACATTAGGTTCATGAAGTATAGTTTGACGATGATTTTGCAAAATAGTAGAGGTGCATATGTCAGGGCCCAAGTTAGGGACCTTTCTAAGAGTCAAAGGTAGGGTACAGGGAGATTGATAATCACCCCCACACTTAGAATCTTGGGTGTCTCTAGATAGACTAGTCACTATTTCCCTACTTTCTAGATCGTCAGGCGATGGTTTAAGGGTCAAGGTCAAGGCTTTCTCGACAGATGGAATGAGTCGAGATTCAGGTAGGACTAAAGATTCAATTCCAGGCTTCCTTTTATTAGTGTCAAACAGTGTTGTGGAGTCTAACAAGGCGTTGACTTCACAAATAACACTTTTATCATCAACATCAGGCCCAAAGTGCGCTAAACAAGCCTCTAATGGATCATCTATATGGTTCTGCAAGTGAGTTTCATGGATTATTTTATCAATTATGCACACAGTTTCATGGTTAATTGGATCGTTATTATCCTCTCCTAAGTGACCAATATGAATCTCAGAATTTATATGATTATAAGGTATATCAGTTTGCACACATACTGCATCTGAGTTATTAAACTCAACAATAGTATCCCCTGTATAAACAGGTTCTTCTAAATCATCATCATTATCTGAATAAATAGGGTTTCTAATCCAAACCACATCCTTTTGAATAGGCATATCATCATTAATATGATCGTGATTTGGACAAGATACACTAGATTCAAATGTCATAACAGTGTCATCATTCCTATAATCACAAGTCTCAAGTTCATCATCACTCTCAAAACAAACATATTCATCATAACTATCATCAGCAAGTGTTTTCTGGAATGCCAATTTTCTTAATCTTTGTTCCAAACTAAGCGGTGTGTGTTTAAAATACTTCTCATATATCATTAGAGGGTCATCTTCTTCCTCAGGTGGAGCAAAAACTCCCTTATGCCCTTATTCCATATGTTCTCGAATTGCCATCTTAGATGACATCTCCTGAGAAGGAGTCATCATCCGTGAAGGTTCTTTCTCTTCCCTTTTGACTATATTGTGACAACTCTGTATGGAGAAGGCGATAATTACTAACATGTTTTACAGTTCTAAAATAACAACAATTTAAATAGGCAATAATTAATTAACGCATTCAACAATCTAAGCATTTAAGAAGCAGAATGTTACCCTAACCTCGCCCTACTCAATGGAGAAGGCGACACTAGAACAACCCCAATCAATAATAATAACCCCGTCCACATGGAGTTCCCATCCAAACCATGATTCATAAAATTACCATCGAGATCAGACAGTTAGGTAATCAAGTATAATATGCACACGAGTGACTTCCCCAAAATATAAAGTATGTATAATATTCAACCAGGGTAAAGTCGGTCTACTAATAATATTTAACCGGGATAAAGCCGACCTACTAATAATATTTAACAAGGGTAAAGCCGACTTACTATCATAAGATAATAAATTAAATAATATTTAACCGGGGTAAAACCGGCCTACTAATAATACTTAACCGGGGTAAAGCCGGCATATTAATAATACTTAACTGGGATAAAGTCGGCCTACTAATAATATTTAATCCGGGTAAAGCCGGCATATTAATAATATTTAACCGGGATAAAGTCGGTATACTCATCTTAGCAAGAAGTTATGGGGGAACCACAAATACTTCTTACAGGGAAAACACACAACGAATATCATACACACATCATAGTACACACAAACAAGCACACAGATAGTACAAACACATCATGCTCGTAGATGTAAGGAAAATTTAATGATACAAGAAGGTTAGGAGAGTTCCCACCTCATTTGATGATAAATCTCGCCTACTTCAAGAATCCATATCTACAATTCCATGATACCGTCCTGCATCATCTTGAACATGTAATTGCCATCTGGATCAACATGACAATGATTACTAAATGTTCTTTCAGAATTTATTCGATACATTTGTTCTATCTTTAAATCTTATTTAGTATAATATCGCTTTCCTTATCAAATTTCCAATTATAGTCTATGTTCATTAATCATCGGAGAATTTTGGGAAATGGCCATAAATTAGCCAGAAAGATAGGAAGGAAGTCTTCAGATTAATTGACCTTTTTAAAGTTAAATAACGGTCAACCGTTAAAGTTAACAGTCAATTTAAGGTCAACTAATAGTCAACGTTATATCAAAGTCCAGGTCTTGGTCAAAGGAGTCAAACAACTCAAAGCCAAATCAAAAGGTCAAATGGGTTAAAGGAGTCCAAGTCCAAGTTCAAATCCAAGTCCATTCAAAATTAGGTCTAATAGGTCAAACCCAAAGGTTAAATGGGTCCAGACCAGGATTTAAGTCCATGGTTAAATGTGTTTAGTTTAAAACCCGACGAACGAGTCAAATCATCGATTGAAATATGTTTAACTAAGTCAGTTAAACGAGTCAGCTTGAGTTAGACTGAGTCAATTCAGTCAGATATGTCTGACTCGTCTGATTCAGCCATAAGTCTATCTCCGGGCAAATTCCAGGCCATTTTATATTCAAATTTCCTTGCAATTCATTCACAATCACCACTTCATCATATAAAGATTCATCCACTTCTACTTGTCATGTAACTACAACAACTTTACATCTATAGCTTCATCGTTTCACCATTATCATTTGAGCCAAACTCAACTGAATGTCCTAAGCATTCTTCTAATTATACAGATTCATTCTCTAGAATAATATCCTTATCAATTCAACATCCTAAAGCTTCATTAACAATAATATAGACTCAACAAGAAATTTAGTATAAATAAAAAGACTCAATAAAAAATTAAATAATTTTATAATTTAACCAAAAATCACAGTTACCTCAAAATAGATTTACTCAAGCAATTCAAATCAATTTCTTCATCCCTCAAAATAGATTTACTCAAGCAATTAAAATCAATTTCTTCATCCCTTTGGTTCAACTTAGCACATCAATATCATTAACAACTTCAATTTCTGGAACCTTAACCCTAATTTCTTCAATTCAACTCAATTCAGTTTCCAAGTTTCAATTAAACAACAACCTTTTTACTCTTCACTCTTCAATATCATAAAACACTTATTAATTCATATAAAATTCAACTAAATTCAAAACCTTAATTTCTCAATTGATTTCATAGAACCCTATTTCTTCTGAACTCAAGTCAACTTCTTCTTTGTGAATTAATATAATCATCTACTTCTTCATGATCAGTTTTTAAAACACTTGTTTAATCACTCAATTTCATCTTCATCTTTAAACTCAGAAACCCTAACTTCTATTCTTCTCCAATTTCAACATTTCTTCATCTTTTAATCACCATATTTTACACTCCGAGTATACTATAGGAAAATTAGTAGTTACATCAATAAAGCTCAAAGTGTTCAATAGTTAACATTGCATATCTCTTTGTCGAGTACTATGACTTTGAATGGCTCAAGGAAAGTCGGAATGGAAATACGAAAGATTGGTGAATGGCTACGGATGGTTTGTATGGGATTTTTTTAGTACAAACCCAGGAAGAAATGAAATATTATTAAGTTCAAGAACGTGTGCCATGGATTCAGTGTTCTGCAATATTCTTTCCATTGTAGAAACACATACTTTTTTTATTGTTTTGGAAACTCAATTGTTTTTTTATTCAGCACAGTAAAGTTATCCACAATGAGCAATACTTCCTCCAGATTTAAGAAGCAATTTGTTCTTTCAGCATATTAGATTAAAGATTAAACCTTAAACAATAACAAAAGTTAAATTACAATAACAGAACTTAAACTTGCAAAACATGAAAAACAACGTCAAATTATAACATCACACAGAAGCTTGTTAGAGTTAGTTTAGTTAGTTAGTCATCACATATGTGAGAGATGTGTGTGACTCCACATGTGTGAGTGTTGTGTGCACTGGTATGTGTAGGTTAGCATATTGTGTATGTTAGACTACTATATAATCTGTGTAATATAGTCTTGCTTCTGTACTGAATAACCGAATCTTCAATAACATTTTCCGTTCACCACAATCACTATTAGAAATTCTTCATGGTATCAGAGCTACAATCTCTAACGAGTTGTTCTTGATCCAAATTTTTCTTTTCTTTTATAGTTTTTTCAATTCTTCAACATCAAACAACATTCTAAACAACATTAACAATGGAGAATACAAATTCTTCAACATCAATCAACTCAAATTCATCAACAAATGCAACAAATCTCTCAACAACATCAAATTCAGTTACCATTTCAAAACATTTGTAATTTTGTATCTTTAAAACTTGATTCAACCAACTATCTTCTCTGGAAACATCAATTTGAATCCATACTGATGAGCAAAAATCTCTTAAGATTTGTGGATGGATCTTATCCTGCTTCTACTTCGATGATTCTAGTTAATGAGGTATTAACATCAAATCCTGAGTATGTTTATTGGAAAACTATGGATCGATTTGTTATGTCATGTCTCAATGCAACATTCACTCAATCTATTTCTGCTGGTGTTTTTGGTTTATATACTTCAAAGGAGTATTGGTATTATCTCAAATCTGAATTCAATCTTCAATTCTTTGCAAGAAAATCCATGCTCAGAGGACAAATTTATCTATAAAACAAGGTAATCTTTCAATTCTTGAATACTTGTCTCAGATCAAAAAAATAATTGATAATCTTGCAGCTATAAATGAAAAGATATCAGATGATGACATTGTTATGTATACCTTAAATGGTATAAATAGATGTTTTAATCAATTTGTTGTTTCTTCTCATAATCGAGAAAAACAGTATACATTTGCTGAGTTAAGATCTAGATTGGTTCATCATGAACAATGGCTTAAAACACATGAACAAGATTCATCCATTCTTCTTGATTCTACTAATACAACCTTTTACTCAAAGAAAATACCACAGTACAATATATTTGTACCAGATACTTCTAGAAATTTTGAGACAAGATCTGCTAATTTTGGGAATAATCCTTCTATAAACTTGTCTGATGTTGAATGTCAGATATGTAGAAGATCTGGTCATTATGCAAGCAGATGTAGTTGGCGTTATACTCCACCAACAACTAATGTAAAACCTAATGCATCTACCACTAATCCAAGACCAAATCAGGCCTTCTATACTTGTTCTGGAGTTGAACAACTTACTTCTGATTTTGTGGTAAGTACACAGTGGATTACTGATTCAGGTGCTACTGCTCATATAACTAGTAATCCTACTTTGTTACATGATTGCAAACCTTATTCAGGCACTAATCAGGTTATGATTGGAAATAAAGGATCTAAAGATTTCTGGCATTGGAGAAGCTACCTTGGTTCTTGAGAATTCTGAATTTCTTTTAAGGAATATGTTGTTGGTTCCACAACTTACAGAAAATCTTATTTGTGTTTCTCAGTTTTGTGTTGAAAATAATGTTTCTTTCAATATGTTACCCTGGGGATACAATATCAAGAATCTAGAAACAGATGAAGTACTGGCAGAAGGTGTTGTGTGTAACAACCTCAATCCAATTCAAGTTGCACCTACACCTACTGCGGCTTTTACTTCAATTCTGGCTTCTTCTTATCTTTGGCACAAGAGGTTAGGACATCCTTCTTTTTTTATTCTTTAGAAACTTTCTGGTGTGTTCTTTCTATACAATTGTCAGATCAAAATATAGAAACCTTTTGTCATGAATGTCAACTAGGAAAACATGTTAAACTGCCTTTTCAATCATCCAAAAGAATTTCTGTTTCACCTTTATCTCTTATTCACTGTGACATTTGGGGACCTGCTCCAGTCACTTCTTTGGATGGTTTCAGATATTTCATACTATTCATAGATGATTATAGTAGATATCACTGGATTATCCACTCACAACAAGAGATGAATCATTGAAATCTTTTCAACAGAATGAGAAATTCTTGTCCACTTTTATTGTCTCTTTTCAATGTGATGGAGCTTTTGAGTTGGTAAAAGAACCTTTTAGAGAATATCTTGAGCAATGTGGTATTACCTTAAGGATCTCTTGTCCTAAAACTCCCCAGCAAAATGGTGTTGCAGAACGGAAAATAAGGCATATCACTGAGGTTGGTAATACTTTGGCTTTTCAAGCTTTTCTTCCAAAGTTCTTTTGGTTTGTCAGCTATCACACAGCAACATTTCTCATCAACAGACTTCCATCCAAGGTATTGTAATATAAGATTCCATTTATTCTTCTGTATAATGATCTGCCTGACTATAGCTTGTTTAAATTGTTTGGATGTAGTTGCTATCCAAACATGTCCTTTTTCAGAAAAGACAAGCTTAGTCCAAAATCTATAAGGTGCACTTTCTTGGGGTATAATTCTTTGTACAGGGGCTACAAGTGTTATGGCAATTCAACTAAAAATCTTTTTGTTTCTAGACATGTAACCTTTGATAAGTCAAGCTTTCATTTTGCTGATTCTACAAGTGCAATCATTTCTTCTTCTCCTGCTTCTGAAGTTGTACATCTTCAAATTGGGAAATGTGGAAGTTTTCCTTCCTCTACTGTTGATATTACTCTAATTCCTGATATTGCTCCTTCTACTTCAGCTGAAACAACTGTTGAACCTCCAGCTGTGGCTCCTATTCCTAGTATTCAAACAAGGTCCAG
The DNA here is from genome assembly GCA_023531435.1 of Papaver californicum. Classification (NCBI taxonomy): domain Eukaryota; kingdom Viridiplantae; phylum Streptophyta; class Magnoliopsida; order Ranunculales; family Papaveraceae; genus Papaver; species Papaver californicum. The sequence goes on along the minus strand of JAJJMC010025218.1, from coordinate 76,209 downwards.
AAGTGGGATTTCCAAGCAGAAAGGTCTTCTTCCTGATTTTGTAGCCAATTACACAAATGGTTATCTCATCTATTCTGCATTTCTTTCTGTTTTGCAAACTCCAACAAAACCAACATCTTATAAAGAGGCTTGTAAAGATCCTACTTGGATTCAATCTATGGATGAGGAGTATCAGACATTAATGGATAATGGAACCTGGAAACTGGAACCATTATATGAGGGTATGAATGTTCTGGGTTGTAGATGGGTGTACATAATCAAACTTAAGTCTGATGGCTCAGTTGATAGGTATAAATCCAAACTAGTTTCTAAGGGATATCTGCAACAAGATGAAGTTGATTTTGCAGATACTTTTAGTCCAGTGGTCATAAATAAGGTGTGTTCTTACACTTGCTTTAAGTAGCAATTGGATTATTCAACAATTGGATGTTTCAAATGCCTTCTTACATGGTTTCTTAGATGAAGATGTTTACATGGAGCAGCCACCTGGGTATGTTTCTTCTACTTATCCTAATCATGAATGTCATTTAAAGAGGTCTTTATATGGTTTGAAGCAGGATCCTAGAGTTTGGTACCGTAGGTTCAGTACTTTTCTATTAGACCATGGTTTTGTTATCTCAACATGTGATAATTCATTGTTCATTTGTCACATTGCTTCTGAGATGATGTTTCCACTCCTCTATATTGATGAAATTATTCTCACTGGTTCCTCTGGAGAGTCAGTGAAGAGGTTTATCAAGATTTTAGGAGCTGAATTTTGTATGAAGAATCTTGGTCCTCTTCACTAAATTTTGGGAATTGAATGTCTTAAATCAAAGACATATGAGACAATGCTTCTTACTCAACAAAGTATACTTTTGAGTTGTTAAAAAGGCTGAAATGGTTGATTTTAAACCTAGTCCAACTCCAGTTACTTCTGGTCCTAGACTTTCTGTCTATTGTGGTACTACTTTGGTATCTCCTACTTTTTACAGAAGCTTACTAGGTGGTCTCCAGTATTTGACAATGACTAGGCCTGAAATTACCTATGCTGTGAACTATGTTTCTCAGTTCATGCATTCTCCATCTGATTTGCATTTCCTGTTGGTTAAGAGGATTATGAGGTATCTGAAAGGCACTATTGGTTCTGGAGTTACTCTTTCTGCTGGGGATATGGGTAGAATTACATCTTATTCATATTCAGATTGGGAAGGTTGTCCAGACACTAGGAGATCCACAAGTGGTTGTGCAGTTTTTCTGGGCTCTTCTTTAGTGTCTTGGTCTTCCAAGAAGCAACCAACAATTTCTAGGAGTTCAGCTGAGGCTGAGTACAAGTCTCTGGCAGTTGCTTCTTCTGAGTTATTATGGATCTCCTACTTTCTAAGGGAACTTCATATGCCTATCTCACATTCAATTATCCTCTACTGTGACAACCAGAGTGCTTCTAGTTTGGCATCAAATCCTGTTCCATGACAGAACCAAGCACTTTGAGGTGGACTACCATTTTATCGGGGAGTTGGTTTTTCAGAATTTTATGAAGATTGCTTATGTTCCTTCTTCCCATCAGCTGGCAGATTTGTTAACCAAAGGATTGTGCACTTCTGTTTTTCGTACTCTGTCTGACAAGCTCATGTATCCGACTGATACACATCTTGAGGGGGGATGTTATAGTTAGTTAGTTAGTTAGTTAGTCATCACATGTGTGAAAGATGTGTGTGACTCCACATGTGTGAGTGTTATGTGCACTAGTATTTGTAGGTTAACATATTGTGTACGTTAGACTACTATATAATCTGTGTAATATAGTCTTGCTTTTGTACTGAATAACCAAATCTTCAATAACATTTTACGTTCACAACAATCACTATTAGAAATTCTTCAAAGCTAATAGTTGAAAGGCTATTGAGGTACACGAGGAGGATGATGAGCATCTTTTGTAGTGGAAAAGTTTGTTCCCTCACTATCCCAGGGATAGGCTTCCAATTCGGATGACTCATGATTTGTTGAAGTTGAAATTCCGCTAAAACGATCACATAGTTTTTTTTTCCAGAGAAGTTCTTCACCATCTTAGACTTATTGATCTTAGTCTTCTTCCCATTCTTGGACTTGATTTCTTTCTCTTCAACCATCTTAATTAGCTCACCATGATCACCATACTCTTTTAAAACATCTTTATGTTCTCGTTTGTAATCATGATGAGGATGAAAGTATTAGTCTTCAAAGGATTGGGGATAACATGAGTGATTTTTGAACGAGTATGGTTGTAACTATTATTTTTCATATAGTTTACGTAGAGAATAGATAAGATAACTATTCAGTGTAAAAGTATACAATCGAATAACTTTGAGTAAAGTGCTGAAATAACATAAAAATGCTGAAATACTCAGGTAATGTTAGTGAGTAAGCACACCACTATAATTTGAGTAAGAATAATGCAAAGAAGTAAATCAACACTTTAACGTATAAGATTTTACGTGGTTCGGATATACCTACGTCCACGGGGGTAATAAGTGAAATAGTTTATTAAGTATCTTTTATGGGTTTACTAGTGAGAGTAGAATGGTTTTGATTACAATGATTAGACTTAAGGCTTTCTTCTCTCTTGGATTTGGAAAAATGTTTGATCCCTTTTCTTGAGATCAATTCTAGTATTTATAGACTTTCTCCTTGCCTGCTATCTTTAGTTGCGCAGCTGACTGATGAGTCCATTTTTTTGTGCCCGTTCCAATCCTACTAAGGATCCTGATCCGCTGAGAAGTCTCCACCTGTCTCTGTGTCCCTTATTCAACATTTAATGCTGAGTGGAATTCAGCTACGCGCCTGACATCTCTGAAAGACGTTATATATAGGGGACGTCAGAAGATATTTTGCGGATCTTCCACGTCTCTTCCTCGAGATGTGATAAAAATAAATCAGGTGGTGATTCGGTACTTCTCGTATGTAACATATTTCTACATAGATCTGGGCTCCAAATGGTGCCACGTGTCAATCATAATATCTGTGTTCACAATGGTATAAGAGCTTGATCATCAACCATTCTTGAGGTTGATGATTCACTCTTGCAACCAAGTAATTTTAAAATAAAAGACATTTTCTCTTGATGATGAGAATTGAAATTGAGGGAGAGGGAAAAGAGATAGAAATTGACTGATTCTAGTAATAAAGTTCAGACAAGAAGAGCAGGAGGTATTGCAGTATACAAACCACAGAGCAATTTCTTATACAGAAGAGGATGAATATTAACGGATCTGTTCCCGAGTGTTTTTAAAATTTCAAATTTGAATTCATCAATCCCTCTATTAGAAACTGTATATTGGAAGATTAAAACAGATTTGATTTGGGAAATTTCTACATCATCTTCTTTAAAGCTCTCTGTTGAAGCAGATTTGACAGGGTCTGGTAGAATTCCAACCATAGGTGAAGCTAGTGATAGCAAAGTGCATTTTACAGAATTACATATAAATTTGTTTTTAAATTTTTTTAACATGTCGGATACCGGCATAAGGCAGCAAGTAAAGCTATGTTTTCTGAGAAAGGATTTGCAGCTCCCAGGCACCGGGAACCCACCAATGGCATTATCATTTATCTTTTCTCGCAATCTAACTTGCACGCAGGGTTGCATTGACAAAGCAGAAAATCCAGGATTGAGTCAATTCTAAATACACCCCAGATTGTGGATGTTTTGAACACCCAAAATTTTAAATTCTAAGGATCCGTGAACGATTTGTACACCCCAAAATTTTGCAAGAATTGATTTGTTTTCACCAGAAAATATTTACAGCTATATCTGTGTTGGGCTCTATCTGGAGTCTGGACCAAGGAAATGCTTCTTATATGCAAAAGCCAGTATTGCAGTCATATTTGCAGCTGGAAATTTCACTACCAGCTAAAAATTATTCTGCTGAGAAAAAAACAATGTATTATTGAGTAAGAAACTTGCAATGCTAACAAAAAAGAAGGGGACCAGGGGACCCCCAGTGTCGCAGACAGACTTCAGGCAGTGTAGTCTGGCAAAAAAAATAAGCTTGCCTATCAGATACACGGTTGCTAACTCTACTGCATAGGCACACGCAAAAGGACACCTGAACAAGTAGAGTTTTACAGAAGACTAAGATATCCTAAGATCATAAAAACCTTATTTACTTTAGTTACATGACCTTATCTTTGGCAATCACTAACAAAAAGAACTTAAAAGTCAGGTTCGCCTAACTCAAACCAAAAAGGATGGAAGCTTCGCGGCTGTAGCATCCGGAACCAGACCACACCCAGCTTTTTCTTTGACATGATATAC
>JAJJMC010025218.1:10751-71929 GCA_023531435.1 Papaver californicum | reverse complement strand
AAGAGTTCACTCTCAAGCAAGGTCTTATCAAGATCAATCTAAGCTTGTTTACGAACTTCAGTTGTATGAATAACCAGACCATTGTTGCTGTAACAATAATACACCGCCTTCCGTTTTATGATCAACAACTCCACATACTTAATCACCCTCCCAAATCAAGTGGGTAATTTCATTCAAACTTTTATTGGAAATTAACAACAATTTACATCTCAAACATGACTTACCTTGAATAAATTCCCTACATATATACTATTTTATGCAGCTGCAGATTGCTTATCATCGTGATCCTCAAGATTCAGTGCGTGCAATAGCTTTGGCCATGACTTTGGGATTCCTCCTGGTAAATGGAACTCTAATAAATTCCCTCTACTACGGTAGAACTCCTCCACGGGCTGGCTCTGTGAACCATAGCAAAAATTAGATGACCCAACCACACAAGCAAGTTTCCCTTAGGGCGTCTACATGGATTCTAAAATCTAAACAAACAGAACAACTAAAAAAGTAAAGAAACTATTGCAGACTGATACCATTTCATTATATATACGGAGTCGCTCTTTCACAACTTCTTCTGTATCATCAGATCGAGTTATGAGCTTTGACTCACAACCTGCTGGTGGGAGAAGAGGAGCCATGTACATCCCAGGACTTCCATTTTCGGCTTTGATATCAATAGTGGCAAGATTGTAGTTCCCACCACATTGGCTGCATTTTCTTCTTCCAAGGCATTTCGAGAGTATGACGTCTTCTCGAAGCTTTAAGTTAATCACCAAGTCAATGTCTGTCACACCCTCGAGTATTTCCTACGAATACACAAACCCACAATAAAGGAGCAAGGTAAGCCAACAGAACATAAGTTTGACAATATGATTAAGCAGCTAGGTTCCTATACCAACACCGAAATACATTGTAACAGGTTCCAGAATTCATTGGCTCTTCAAAGTAATATTCAGAGCAACAACATATAAAACCAACCAAGAGGATGATCCACCAATGATCTAAGTCTTGAATATGATCTATACCACTTACAGATGCACCCTCTTGATTTACTTTACAAGAAGCAAGTCAAAATTACCGCCAAAAGTGATTTTGCTAACATGTACATTAGAGACAAAAAATTGCTGGGGTTGTCATATGTTATAACCTATAGAGTGTTACCAGCATAGAATCAATGATTCGATACGGTATTAATTTCACAAGGAATAAACAAGGCCAATATGGACTTGGACATGCCTTCTTTTTATCATCGCAAGGATGCTCACCGCTTGTCTTACGGTTCGTGGGAAACCATCGAGAATGAATCCTGATTCACCATTACCTTCTCCAGTTTCAATTCGTTTAGACAACAGGCGAAAAATAATGTCATCCGATAACAATTTCCCTTGGTTTACAATCTCTGAAAGCTGTACCAGAAAGAGAATAATATAAGGGACAGAAAAATAAATGTTAAAGTAGTATTCTGTCAAAGCTAAAATTTGCAAGCAAGATATTTGTTCATAAAGAAGTCCAAAATGTGATGCCGAAAAAGGATTAAGATGAATGGCGCGCTAAGGGTTCAGTCAACATACAAAGGGCATACACCGAGTAATCTTCACTAATAATGTCAACTACCATTCTCCACTCAATTTCAGCTCTAAAGAATACAACATGAAGGAGATAGCAATTGCGAATTAGTAGAAATAACATCAGTGAATAAGCAATTTGCTCCTTATAGAATTGATCCCTGTACATAAGATACCAAAAATGTCTAAAGGCCCTGAACTAAAATTAAGAAATCAGGGTTTGCCTTTTCTTTGAGAAAGAGATAAATTTAAAACGCACCAAAGTGATGCAAACCATTACAACAATAGAGTTACATAGCTGCCTCAAAAAGACCAAACAAGAAAACAATAGACTTGAATGCATGTCTGAGGACTTTCCAGTTAGTGATCAAATAGTCGAAATAACAATCCTCAACAACATTAGGTGCTTAAAACTTGTTGAGTTAACCATTATAATCAACCGATAACTCGCTACTATTTCTCTCTATCCATAAGTTACAACATACTGTTAAAATCGAAATCCTAACATGTCTCTTTTTTCTAACACATTCCCACAAAACCACAATCAATAACTCTTTCATTACCCATCCATCGTTAAAACTATCTGAAAACAACAACGGAACTTCCCTTCCAGTCGGATATTGAAGAAGCAAAAACAACAAACGTTTACAACAATTGAGTCCCTTTTTATTGTGGGCAAGCTTTGATGACAAGCTTGCCAACAAACTCAATTATCAACTTTTGACTTCCAAAGTTCTCTCAAATTGAACCCAAATTTCAATACCACAACCCTAATTAACTAATTTATGATCCATACCATAATTCACATAAACAATTATGCACAAAAATTGGAAAAATAAAAAATAAATCAAAATAAATCACAGAAATAAACAACATGCAATCAATGTATCAGTGAAATTAAAATTTAATCTAATCGAGTGAAATCAAAAAATAGAACAAACCTGTTTGGAAAGAGGACCAGAAGAAGAAAGTTCTTCTCTAACAAGATCACCAGTAGCTATATGAGGAACATTAAGTAGATTTGATAAACGACCAGCATATGTACCTTTACCAACACCAGGACAACCTAAGAATACCCAATGAACATTTCTATCCTTTGGATCATTATCTTCATCTCCTCCTCGATGATGATCAACAGATTGCTGTTGTCTAATTATAGATTTTCTTGTTATTGTCGTTGCTAATGATGAGAAATTTCTGAATTGTTTAAACGATTTTGATAGATTTTTTAAAGTCGCCATGAAAAAAATTGTCGTTGGAATCTAGAACTACTTCTAAGATCCTACTCAGGTTTGAGTTAATGTTTGACAGAGGCAACGCCAAAGATAGACAAGTCAAGTCCATGTCAACAAAGAATATAAACTTCTGACTCACATTCTGAAAATTTCTTAGAAACATCTATAACCACGACCGTTGTCTGACTAACGACTCCAAGAAGAAGAAGAAAAACTGAGCCCATTGAAGAAAAGAAAAGGAAAATGGATTCAATTGAAAATTTGAAAATAAACAACAAATTTTTTATGGCATATATGAAAAATGAACCAATATATTTCTGATTGATAAGAACTAATTAAAAATTAAGCAAATGGATAGAGTTTCCTATCGAATCCAAAAAAAAACAATTAAATCTCGTTTATACGGTAAAAATGATCGCCGTTTATCTCCTTCTCTCGTTGCTTTATTTCTCAAGTAATGCATTTCAGGTGCCGCCGACAACGTTTCATTTCCGGCCGCAGTACTACCACTTACTTTCTTCATCGACAATTTCCTATCCATCGGTTTTCCATCTTCTTTCGTGATTCCCTTAACTGAATTTCTCCTCAGCATCGATTCCAATGATTTATTATTATTAGTACTTGGCAATGGCGGCTGAGCATTATGATTAGCTAAGTAGACGTATGTCTTATTGATATCACTATTACTTCGACGAATCAAATCTCTAAGGGCAAAACCTTTAGGCTTATTACTATTTCCAATGGATTTACTCTTCTTAGGGTCGTGTGATTACCCTCAAATATTAAAGATCAAAAAATTTGATCTTTAATCCGCTCCAAAAACAACCGTGGATAGTCAAGCGAGATTCTAATGTTGCGCATACTGTTAAGCGAAGTGTTAGCGCTATGCTTGAAAAGACGGACAGGATACTACAACTTCGCTTGCTACAGACGGTGTGATAATATACCGCCCGATAATGAGCAAAATTCCAACTTTTCTGCCAAGAGGAGACGGTACCCTAGCTCTTCGCTCAAACGGCATACTAAGTAATCGCTCACAATGGGCGAAACTCTGGTGTTGCCCTTGGGGGTAAGCGGTACTCTATATTCTCGTTTCGGCAGCCGAAGCCTCAACATACCGCTACGTCTGGCGAACTACCAGCTTTACGCCCGTGTTTTTGAACGAAATGTTGGTACACCGTGTTTCCTAACGAACTTCTACTGCCTCGCTTGATCATAATTTTTAGTCGTCGATGAGCGATTACTTTTTTTAATCTGGTATAATAGATTTTCTCGATTAAACGTAATCTTTAATCACACAGCTGTGGCATGATTTTCTCGGCTAAAGATCAAAAAACATCTTTGATCCGGATTTGATCGCGTGATTGCAATTGCTCTTATTTGGACAGTAAGTATGGTCATGAGGGGATGTCTTAAAAGTTTTTGGTTTCCAAATGCAATACGATGCTGAATCTACATCTGTTTCAGATGATGAAGATGTTGATGACGATGTCAATGATGAGTACTCTTTTAGAAACAGTCTTCATAATGGAAGCCGAGGACGAGACTTTTCTAATCTTATGACGACCAGCAGTATTATCATCATTTATATCCTGTAATTTCTTCTTATCTTCTTGTAACAGTACTACTTCTTCTTCTTCTTGTTCTTGGATACTTTCGAAGTTGGCAATATCTTTGGTTGAAAATGGGGAAAATTGGCTTAATTATGCCATTACAGAAGATTTGATCAGTTGTAATAGGTAATGAAGTATTAGTATCACTACAATTCACGAAAGCGAATTCAAAATCATCATCGTCGTCATCACCGTAATTTTCTTCTTCTCTGATAGGTGCTTGCTTTATGTCGTCGTCTTTATCATCACCGATATTTTCTTCTTCTTCTTATCCAATTGGTGCTTGCTTTGTTTTGTCGTTGGAGAAAGTTTGAAATCTGAATTCTTCTTCTTCCTTGATAACTTTAGCTGCAATTCTACAAAACTGCTGATTATACCTACTCTGCTTGAAATGCTCATTAGTATGAACTGGTGGTTCAACCACCATCACTCTTTGGTCATGATTAACCTTTGCTTTGCCTTTGGATGATTTCTTTGAACGCTCTTTCTGACTTTTTAAACTGACAGTAGATGTTTCTTCATTTGCTTTATTCTTGAAAGCTTGATTTATTGTACTAATAGAGCTATTGTCTCTGCATTAGCCTTTTGTACCTTACACATCTCATTCAGTTCTTCTAGGATTATGCTGATGGGGTTTTCCCGGCTTTGTTGTACCTCCTCATTCGTTTGACGTGTAGTCTGATCATTTCCATGGGAATGGTTATTAAGTCATTCCCTTTGGGGACTTCGTTCTTGCGTTTCTTCATTGATTTGTAATTGATTTTTTGCCCCCTGTGCTTGTGATGGAATGTTATTTATGACGTCCGCTCCTTCACCTCCATTATGAATTGCTTGATTCTCTTGCCTAGACGTTTGAGGATCTCTTGTAATTTCTACCTCTGATTGTGTAGCCATGTGTCCTGTCAGGTATCATTGTATTTTGGTACGTGTCTTGACAATCTTCCACGTGGTAGTCCTGATCTTATCCTCATACATTCTTTGTTTATCGTTGATGTGGTGCATGGTTGTGCTTTCAGGATTGAAACTTATAGTGTAAGTAATAAGGCGCAAGTGATTTATAGGGCGCAGATGATTGTAGAGCGCAAGTGATAGTATGACGCGGATGATTGTAGAGCGTAAGTGATAGTAGGGCGCAGATGATTGTAGAGCATAGATGTTTTCCTTGGCTATCAATGATGCTTTTCTCGTAACTTGCATTCTTTCCACGTGTCTCACATGTGTTAAGCCAGTCTGACTTTACTGCTTCCGGTGTTAGTTGATGTGTAACAAATGTATTATAGCTGTCTTCCTTTATTATTAATTTTGCTATTGTACTTCTCGGTGCACCATAATACGATACTTTCCTCTTAAGATGTAAACGCGTGGAACCGATGAATTTATGCCCCTACAATTTTCCCCCTTTTTGTCTTTTGGATTTCTTTCCCACGTGCCTAGAACTCGAAAAGACAAAAAGTAATGATGACTGGGTTTTGTGCCCCTAGTAAATTTGAATTTCATCGGTTTCATACGTTTCCAAGAAGACACATCGTTTGGATTTGCGCCTTTTGAGTGCCTTTTGCAGTCGTGTCAGTTCACTGGTTTTGTATTTAAGAGTAAGTTTTGTTTTTTTTTCCATTACTTTTCAATTTCCAAGTTTTTCTATGATTTCCTATCTGCACTTTTGATCTTCTTCTGTCTTTTTTTTCTTAAAGTATTATTCCTTAAACTTTTCTGAGATTCCTTGTATGATCAAGGTTTTTACTTCCCAAGATCAAATCTTTGTTGATTCAAACACCTTAACTTCATCTGTTTTACTGGTAAGACTGTTAGACTTCTTCTGTAGAAATTTTTTTTTGCATGTTGATTCTCCTTTAAAGTTTTGCATTGTTTTTTACTGTTCATTATTGTAACCTTGTTTTTTCTTGGTTTGCAGATTAAGCATGTCTGGAAAAGATAGTAGTTGTGCCCCCAAAAATACTTCCCATCGGGATGATGACCAACATACTGAGAAAAAATCTTCTCGGTACCCTGTTAGTAAAAAGATAGATGAAAGTAGGCCAGTGTATATCAGAGGAATTCGCAGCCTTGCTTGGCCTCATGTTAAGTCTTCTACCAGAAGTGATCGGATTCATGAGCTTCTTAGTTTCAAAAATATGGATATTGAAGTGTTCAAGAGGAAATATGGTCTTCGGGAATTTAAAGTTTCCCTTTATAACTCGCCTGAAGGAGACAAGATCTCCATGAACATGATCATGAACTTCAACTACTCTCCCACCAGATTGTTGGTTGTTGCTGGTGCAATAGACGTAGGGTTAAGGCTACCCTTATATGAAAGTCAATTCCCCTATCAGTTTGAAGTCTTAGCTAGTCGTGGCCAGTCCAGAAGCAGCATAATGCGTTTAGTTGCACAGTACAACGGGAACTGGTGGAGAATGTTGGACGAATGCAGCACGCGCAGTGTCGGGGAAACCAATTTCACCTGCTATACACCTAATCCTGCGGTTCGTGTCCATTACACAGTGGAGAACTTCCACTTGACATACGCCGATTCTTTTTCTAACAAGAATTATATGAATTGGAACGTTGGTCTTAGTCGCAGGGGAAGTGACGGGTTTCGTTTGCTGTCTGAGATTGATAATAAAAAGATAAATCTCATCCCGGGAATAGACGAGCCCTTGACAGAAAAGCTGTGCAAGGACCATGACTACCAGTGGTACTTGACTCCATTAGTGATTGAAGTGCCCTGGATTAATGGTCGGGCTTTAGAAAGTACTGTGCGGAGCCTCCAGGAACGTTTCCCCTCCTACCGTCCATGGGAATTGAATTTCGATGGATTTACTTTCCCTTTTAGTGGTGTGGTAAGTAATGATCTTTCAATTTTCTTGATCTTTAAATGTTGCGCAAGTTTTCTTATTTTTATCCTTGCGCAGCCCCCAGAAGAGAGAGAAAGTTTAAAGATCGATGTGGGCACCAAACGCAAAGCTACTTCTCCATCTGACACGGTATTGTTCTGTCTTTTATTAGATGAATGTTTAATATTGCGCCTTGCTAACTCATTTGAAAATGTTAACAGGGTCAAAAGAAAATGAAGGCTACTCCTCGCGCTCTTGCTAAGACGGTGGCTAGGACTAATCCTCCTCCTAGTCAGCCTATTTTAAGAATAAAAGCCGGCAAGGAGCAGAGCGCAACCCCTATAGATTCTCGTCCCGCTGCGTTTGCAGATGTCGCAATTGAAGCTCCTCAAACGGCAGTCACTGATCCTTCTCTGGATGCAAACATCAACCTCTCCTATTTTTTGTCTGATTCTCCATTATTTCAAGTTGATGACATTGCACTTTCTGAGTGCGAAGACGATTTGGCTGACAAGGAGCAAGTTGTGTCTTATACCGAGCTGAGCGGAGCTATAATTAAATATGTTCCTTCCAGGCTGGAGACGATAATTGAAACTGGAGATGTATCTGCTTCCTCTGAAGAAGATGTGGCTGCCGACGTAGCTGATCCTACTCCAGTTGGGGTTGCCTATACTGCGGACTCTCTTCTTCAAGAGAACGCAGTGGATGCTACTGAAGATGTAGAAAAGTTGACTTCTCCTTCTGAAGAAGAAAGATATGTAGCTTCATTTGCTGGTGGAGAGAGAGCCTCCCGTGGAGAAAAGGGCAAGAATGTTTGCGAGGCTGATAATCTTGTTGAAAAGGAAGGGGAGGTGTTCCGTTGGTTCATGGAAAAGGAACTGCTTATGATTCCTAGTTATGCTCAGCCGAAGCCTACTGATTCTGATTCAGTTGCCAAACTGCGATCGGACATGCGCTCTGTTCCTTTTGACACAGTGATGGAAGCATGGTCGAGGGACAATGTAAACAAAGCTTGTCCTTTTGACGTTAAGGTGCCCTCCACCCTTGCTAAGATCCTTGCGGTAGCATATGGGGGTGTATATGCTCGTCCGCAGCAGGCTCTTATGCAGGTATACTTCTCATAACTTGTTTTCTTATTAAATTTTATTCTTTTATTTCTTATCCTGATGTTCATCTTTGATTACGCAGCTTGCTTATAATAAGAGATGCTCTTTGGTAGCATACAAGTTCTTCCAGGCTCGTTCACTGATGATAGAGGAGAAATTCAGGAGCATTGAAGAAGAACTTGCTAAAGTTAAGGCGGAGGCCGACATACTTCTCCTCCGACTGTCGGAGGATGGCGCTGCTGAATTAAAGCAAGAAAATAAAATGCTCCGACAACAACTGTCTACTCTTCAAATCCAAGGTTACAATACTTCATCTTCTATGTTATTTTCTTTTACTTTTAATGCATATTTCTGAACTTCTTTATGGGATCAGAGGGGGATTCAAACACTGTTATTAAGCTATGGGCTAGAGTCACATATTTACATGGGCATGTAATTAAGGTTAACGAGGATAATATAAAGGTCAAGGAAAACTTCAATAAATTGCTAGATGAGAGGAATGAAATTTATTCTGCGTACAAAAAACTTTCGTTGAAGCATACATCTTTAAACACAGACTTTATTAACAAAAAATAGGAATTTAATGTTGTTATTTTGTGGAATAATGACCGTGTTGCTGAATCCATGACGAAGGTAGAGAAATTAGAGGAGGAAAAATCGCAGGCTTTGCATAAAGCGCAAGGGTATACTTGCCGAATTTTCTCAGTCTAGGTCGCAGCACGACTCCAAACATTCAAATTTTGTAGCGCAGCTTATCAAGGAAAGAGATAACGCAGTTGCGGACTCTCATGCTAGAGGAAAAGCTCTTTCGGAAGCTTAAGCACAAGTTCGCAGCCTCTCAGATAAAGTCCTTCACCGAGATTGCGATATTCAGCGTTTACAAAGAGAAATTGATAAACGCACAAAGAAGATCAATTTGTTGCGAGATAGAGAATTAACGGATGAAACTGAGATTACGCAATATAAACAAGATCTCCAGCAATCCAAGAATGATTATGCTAAGCTTCTGAGTGAATTTGAATTCCTTGATCTTTCCAATGACAAAAACGTCTAGGATTTACAAAAGTTTGAGTCCCTTGCTATAGGTAGCTTATTTTATATCAAAGAGTCACTGCTACTTGCTTTTTGCATGGTCTGACAGCTTTTTATTTGCTCTGTAGGTTTTGAGGAAAAATTTAAGAAAGCAACAGCCAAGGATGAGAAGTATGATAAGGAGCTGAAGAATGCCAAGCTTTTGTCCGTTGAGGTTGAAAATGAGCTTTCTAAAGCTAAGAACAAGTTGAAGGAAGTAAACGAACAATTTGGAGAAGCCACAGCTAAACTGGTTGAGGCGCAAGATCAAATTACTCTCCTAACTTCCCAAGCGCAAGAAGCAGATGTTAACTGGAAAACTGCTATCAAAGCTTTTTCTGATGACCTGGTTATATCGGAGGAAAAGCTTGCGTACTAGCAGAAACAACCTTCTTCAGCTGAGAGTCGGGCTTCAACAGCTGAAAGTAGGATAAAAACGTACGAGGATGCGGCTTAAAGCTTCACGAGAGAAAATGGAGTATATGAAAATTGAAACGCGAAGGGGTATTGCTCTGTCAATTAATAATACCCTTGATATGGTTGAGAAGGACGGTTGGTCCAAAACCTATATGCGCAAGATGGTTCCTGAGCATGCTCCCAGTGCTACCCATGCTTTAGCTTCCGATCCTGCTTCTGGTGTTGATCCAGCTCCTAACACTGATCCTGCTTCTTAAAGTTTTTTTTGCGTCTGGATACTGTTTATCATTTTTTGCTCTTGTAATCTGTTATGAAACATAAATAGAAATAATTATTTTCTGAAATTCTCTTCATGCGTTTGATATTTTACTTTTGTTCCTGAAATAAATTCATAAGACAAATTGATTAATGAGTGTGTAGTTTGAGACCACAAGGATTTATTGTACCTTGGGCTCCTTTTGAAGGTGCGCTCACATAGTAATTTCTCTTTGGCCAGGAGGAAACTACCCATGCGGACCCTGAGCATCCCCTGAATTGGGTGACGCCTGATACAATAATTAATGTCATGTAAGGCATCTTTTGCTAGCGGATGTACCCAATAGTCAACATTCAAGAAATTTACATGGGTCTCCTATGAGAGATTGGATTTAATTGCTTTACCCTGTTATATTATTGTACGATTGCATTGATGGTTAGAGGTAGTATGGTTTAAGATATTGCACATTCCAAGGATGCCGCAAGACTTCTCCATCCATATTTTGTAAATAATAGGATCCTTGTCCTGCAATGTCCTGTATGATATAAGGACCTCCCTAAGTGGGCGCAAACTTCTCTGCCTTTTTATTCTTTTGATATTCTGGAATTTATCGCAAAACATACTATCCCTCAATAAAGCGCAGCTTTACTTTTTTACCATATTCACTTGCTAACCTTCTTTGATAATTCTCCATCTTTTGTAATGTAATTTTTCTTCTTTCTTTCAGGTCATCCAACTTTTCTAGCATTAAATCTTCATTTAAATTCCTTTCCCATGCCTCTGTCTTGGTTGTTGGTAAAATTATCTCTGTTGGTATGACCGCTTCTGCCCCATAAGTAAGTAAGAATGGTGATTCTACAGTTACGAACCTCCTTGTGGTGCGATATTCCCATAGAGTGTTATGAAGTTGCTCACACCATCGATTGTGATGTTCTTCCAGAGTCTTTTTGAGATTAAGTGCAATTGTCTTGTTGGTAGCTTCAGCATGTTCATTGCTCTGAGGGTAAAGTGGAGTACACTTTCTTTTTTGGATGTTGAAGGCTTCAAATAACATGTCGATATTTTTTCCCTGCAGCTGTTGTCCATTGTCCGAAACTATCGCTACTGGGATTCCAAATCTGTAAATTATGACCTCAAATAAGAATTTGAACACATCCAAGTCTCTAATATGCGCAAGTGCCTTGGCTTCTACCCACTTGGTAAAATAATCCTTTGCTATGATTAGATACTTCTTTTTCCGCGTTCCTTCAGGTAGGGGTCCGACAATATCTACTCCCCACTTTGCAAATGGCCATGGACTAAGCACTGAAATGAGTTCTGCCGCCGGCGCTCGGATTTTATTTGCAAAGCGTTGACATTCTTCACATCTTTTGACCATATCTTCTGCATCCTTTTGCATTGAGACTCAATAATATCCTTGCGTTTTTGCCTTGAGGGCCAATGATCGTCTTCCGCATGATTCCCAGCGTCACCATAATGTATATCTGTTAAGATTTGATGTCCTTCTTGTCGCGATAAGTACCGAAGTAGTGGTCCCATGAAGGATTTTCGATACAAAATACCATCCCTTAACTGATAGTTTACAGATTTTGATTGTATTTTCCTTGCTTCCTTGGTGTCCGCAGGTAATATTCCTTTTTGCAAGTATTGATGTAGCGCAATCCTCCAATCTTCTTCTATGAGTCTATGTTTGGTTTTTGGGTAATATTTACATCATCCTTTGTGGATGGATCTTCAAGATCTTCACTTATTTCATCTTCCATGTTCTCAACTGCCCAGATTCTGATTGACGGTTCATAGATGCGTCCAATCTTGATGGCAGATGTATTCGGATCTTTGATCATTGAGAAAATAAATGCTAACGCATCTGTATGACGATTCTTATCTCTAGACAAATGGCGAAAATGATGCTTGGAACTTGAGATGCTAACTTTTGTACAAGATTTTTGTATTCAATCAAATCTTTATCAATTGCTTGATATTTCAGCTCAACTTGTTGGATGATCAATTGTGAGTCATTTGTCAATCGTACATTGGTAATTCCTAGTTCAATGATAATCCGGAGGGCATGAACCACAGCCTCATACTCTACTATATTGTTGGTGTGCTCTCCAAATTCTAGACGAAATGCATGTATCAATCGTTCTCCCGTAGGTGTTGTTATTACGATCCCAATTTCTGCCCCCTCTTTATTTCGGGCTCCATCAACAAAAACTTCCCATCTCCGAGAATTGACAGGATTCAAAATGTCATGAGAATCATCCTCTTCTATTCCTGGTAATTCCTGGATTTCAAAGTCATCATCTGATGGCAAATCTGCAAGAAAATCTGCCAAAACCTGGGACTTTTGAGAAGTTTGCATCTCAAAAAGAATGTGAAATTGCTCCAACTGAGCATTCCACTTTGCAATTCTTCCAACTTTTCCTACGTTTTTGAACACTGATTCCAGCGGAGCCTTGCTTGGTACTCGCGCGTAATGTGTTAGAAAATATGTGCGCAACTTCTGCGTGGAAAATACCAGTGCTAATACTAATTGTTCAATCTTCGTATAATTCCTCTCTGCAAGGTTGAAAGTCTTGCTAATGTAGTAGATCGGTTTTTCCACCTTATCATTTTTTTGCACCAGCACTGCGCTCACAACATCTTCTGTGCAGCTATATACAAGGCTAAGATCTCATCTGGCTGTGGTTTCTGTAATGCGGGCAAAGTCGCAAGATAGGCTTTGATGTTCTGAAAGGCTTGTTCACAGTTTTCATTCCATTCAAACTTGCTTCTCTTCTTTAGAGTGTCAAAAAATGGTTTACACTTATCTGACGACCTTGCGATAAACCTGCTAAGCGCTGCTAGGCATTCATTCAGCTTCTGTACTTCCTTAACATTTCTTGGGGATGGCATATTTACAATAGCCTGTATTTTTGTCGGATCGACTTCGATTTCTTTTTTCGTGACCAGATAACCCAAAAATTTCCCTGATGTAACTCCAAATATGCATTTTTCCGGATTGACCTTCATTTTCTATGTGCGCAGAGCTTGGAAAATCTCCCTTAAGTCTTGTAAATGATCCTTTGCCATCTTGCTTTTTACCAGCATGTCATCTACGTAAACTTCCAATGTGCGTCATATCCATGGTTTAAAGATTGCATCCACTAATCGTTGGTAGGTTGCCCCTGCATTTCTTAATCCAAACGACGTTCTCGTATAACAATACAATCCTCACGGGGTAAAGAACGCAATATGCTCTTGATCTTCCTCGGCTAACGCAATCTGGTTATATCCTGATTGCCCATCCATAAAAGAAAGGGCTTCGTGTCCTTCAACATCATCTACTAATTGATCAATGCTTGGAAGTGGATAGTTGTCTTTTGGACATGCTTTATTCAAGTTGGTGAAGTCTATGCAAATTCTCACCCCTCCGTTCTTCTTTGGGACTATAACCATATTTGATATCCACGTTGGGTAGCGCACTTCTCGAATGAATCTTGCGTCCATTAGCTTCTTCAATTCTTTTTCTACCGGATCATGGTATTCAGGTGCTACCTTCAGCATCTGTTGCCGAAATAGTATGGTGCCTGGACGTATACGCAGTTCATGCTGAACAATGCTTGGGTCAATTCCTGGCATGTCTTCTACTTTCCACGCAAATACATCTGCGTACTCTTCAAGTAAACTGATTAGATCTTGCTCTCTTTCTGAGCTCATCAGGGTTCCAATTTTAATTACCTTTGGAAATTCTGGTGTTCCAACATTGATGCTTTTGGTTTCCTCAACAGACGAAAAAATAGATTTGGGGACTCCTAAGAATGTGGGATCCCCCTTGAGCTGCTATTGTGAGGTTTTACCCCCTTTCCCTGCTCCTAACTCATCTCCTTTGACTATGGAATCTCTTCCTTCTTCATTGCCTGACTTGTTGGCTGCGACTTCAGCCAAATACTGATTTATTGCTCCTTCCTTAGCTTGGACTTTCCTTTCTTTCTTCTTTGCTTTCACTTGCTGAGCTCTTTCCTGATTTATGTGTGCTTCCGTGAGGGCGCACGTTCTCGCCATGCTCTGATCTCCCTTAATTTCCATTTCTCCTTGAGGCGTCAGAAATCGCAAGTACTGATGATACGTTGATGCTACCCCTTTCAAATGATGGACCCAATGCATTTCAATGATGGCATTGTATGGTGAGGGCGCTTCTACTACACTGAAATTTGTTGCGACACTCAAGGGTCCAGCCATAATTTCGAGTGTGACTTCTCCCCTTGGTTTTGACGCTACGCCATTGAATCCATAAATGGTGTAGCCAGATGGCTCCAACTGATCTTCTTTCAATCCCATTTTCAGAAATGTGTCATAAAACAACACATTAAGAGAATTTCCTTCATCTATCAGAATCTTTGTGATATTCCAACCAGACACAGGCAGGGTGAGAACCAGCGGGTCGTTGTGAGTTTCTACTTCTTGATCTACCTCTTCTGCTGAAAATGTTAGCGTGGAAGCCATCCATTCTTCCCATGTCTCAGTGATCCTTCCTGCAACTTTAATATTTCATGGTTGATTATTCTCTTGTGCAGTTTCCTGTCAATTGCTGTATTCATTGACAATTGATGCGACTCCGTGAAAGTAATTGTGTTAATGGTGGGATTGTTCCCTGGAATGTTTATTGTCTTTCCATCACTTGACCTTGGAGGGGGATTTGGTAAGCACAGAAATTCATTGAGTTTCCCTGCATCGATCATTTTTTGTATCTGAAATTTCAAATTATTGCATCTATATGTAGAATGTCCGTAGAAGCAATGGTATTCACAGTATTCCTTTGAATTTTCTTCATGCATTGGTTGTCTTCCCTTTGTGACTGGCCATTCGAAATCATGTCTGCTCTTTATTGCATTTAGAATTTGTGGATAAGGAGTATTTAGCTTTATAAAAACTTGATCTTCAAATTGCTGGTTAAACCTTCTTTCATGATCAAACCTTCCACGCTTAAATTGATTGTGAAGGCGCTCATTTGTTGCTTCTTTTTCAAGATTAGCGAATGGCTCCGCATGGTTGGCTCTATTTGCTGTTCTATGCTGATGGGTGGTTGCTCTTGGAATTTTCCTTTGGATGTCTTGTAACCTTGCATGCTTCTCGATGATATCCCTCAAGGCTCCTTCAGTTTTTGGATTTGTTGTGTGTATCTCCGCAAAAAGTGGGCATGTTCGATTGGAAATCCCCATTTATAGTTATTGATTGCGATCTCGGGGGTGACATTTTCAATGGCCTGACAAATGGCTTGCCATCTATCAGTGTAGTCTCGAATGGGTTCCTCTGCTGATGATGTTAACCCAAATAATCTATACATGCCTGCATTTGCTGGCTTGTTGTACATGTACGTTTCCAGGAACTGTCGGGTCAGTTGTGCATATGAACGTATTGAACCTTCTGGTAGACTGTCATACCATAGTAATGTTGTCCCTTTTAGGCTTGATGGAAAATATCGACACATGATTACATCATCCTGCTCCCATCTAGTTATGTTTCGACTGTAGTATTTCAAATGAGAAGCGGGATCTTTTGTCCCATCATAACAATCGAAAACCGGAATATTGCACTTGTGAGGAATTGGAGCAAAGGCTAAATACGGATCCAATGGTGTCTATTGTGCTTCTCTCAAAACTTCTTCCAGTCGTCCTCCCTCCTGCTTGTTTTTCATGGCTCTTAATTTTCCTTTTAATGCTTCCAGATCCTCAACATACTTGTTCCAGTTGTTGCGCGGTGGTATAATACCATCAAAATCCAATCCTCATGTTCTGTAACGCTGATTATACCTATTCTGCTTGAAATGCTCATTAGTATGAATTGGTGGTTCAACCTCCATCACTCTCTGGTCCTGATTAACCTTTGTTTTGCCTTTAGCTGATTTCTTTGAACGTTCTTCCTGACTTTGTAAACTGACAGTAGATGTTTCTTCATTTGCTTTATTCTTGAAAGCTTGATTTTCTTGTACTAATAGAGCTATTGTCTCTGCGTTATCCTTTTGTAACTTGCGCATCTCATTCAGTTCTTCTAGGATTATGCTGATGGGGTTTTCCCGGCTTTGTGGTACCTCCTCATTCGTTTGACGTGTAGTCTGATCATTTCCATGGGAATGGTTATTAAGTCCTTCCCTTTGGGGCCTTCGTTCTTGCGTTTCTCATGCATTTGAAAATGCGAATGAGAAAAATTCGAATCAATGAAAATAAGCTCATAACTGTGGGAAGATTTTCTATACTCATAAAATTTAAAGATTTTGAAAACAAATATTTTTCCAGGTAGAATAAATTCTTTACTACTTCCCTGTTTCTAGCGCCAAACTGTAACTACCGAAAATATGATGGTCATGGGCCACCATAGGTTTGATAGAACATCAAGAAGAATATTGATGATAATTAAATACTTTTGTTAGCAATTGGAAGAAAAATAAATAAATCTCTAAAAGAATGCTAAATGCTTAACAAAATTAAAATGAAATCAACCCAATATATAACGTGGTTCGGCTATTATGCCTACATCCACGGGTAAAATATGGTATCTTATTATAAACATTTTCTTCGTACATATGCCAATATAAAGAATTGAAGTATTTAGAGATAATAGAGTCCTTAACCTAATGATAGCTTTTTCAGTTCTCGATTTTCTTCTAGAGTTTTTCCTCTTACTTATGTTGTGTTCTTCTTTCTACTTGGGGGTAGGTATTTATAGCAAAATATGATGGGTCTCTCTTCTTTACTTATTCTT
Organism: Papaver californicum; assembly: GCA_023531435.1. Lineage (NCBI taxonomy): Eukaryota > Viridiplantae > Streptophyta > Magnoliopsida > Ranunculales > Papaveraceae > Papaver > Papaver californicum. Next base: position 55,100 of record JAJJMC010025218.1, on the reverse strand, counting down.
ATCTCTATTTGACCTGTTTGATCTTATCTTGACTTTGGGCGCAGCTCATCTTACTTCTTTTGTAATGCTTCTTGCAAGTTCCACTTGCTGGTACCCAGCTTCTCTTTGCATTGAGCGATTGTTGATCCTTTTTCCTTATTGTGTGGGTGCTGACATGTGTGACATGTGGAATTTGACGTGTCGCTTCTTGCTTTTGGGCTGTGTATTCCTTACACGTGTTGCAGTTATCTTACTTTGTGTCAGTATTATTTTGCCAAGTGTTAATGATGATTGTTTGTTACTTATAGTTGTAGCCATGTGTCCTGCCAGGTATCATTGTATTTTGGTACGTGTCTTGACAATCTTCCACGCGGTAGTCCTGATCTTATCCTCATACATTCTTTGTTTATCGTTGATGTGGTGCATGGTTGTGCTTTCAGGATTGAAACTTATAGTGTAAGTAATAAGGCGCAAGTGATTTGTGGGACGCAGATGATTGTAGAACGCAAGTGATAGTAGGGCGCAGATGATTGTAGAGCATAGATGTTTTCCTTGGCTATCAATGATGCTTTTTCTCGTAACTTGCATTCTTTCCACGTGTCTCACATGTGTTAAGCCAGTCTGACTTTACTGCTTCCGTTGTTAGTTGATGTGTAACAAATATATTATAGCTGTCTTCCTTTATTATTAATTTTACTCTTATACTTCTCGGTACACCATAATACAATACTTTCCTCTTAAGATGTAAACGCGTGGAACCGATGAATTTATGCCCTACATATTATGTAACATGAAATGGTGTCACCACAAGGACCAACACTTGGGCCTTAATTAGCACGCCATTAATCCCTCTTGGTCATCATCTTTTTTGTTGTACTCTTTAATCATAAAGTCATTCAGGTGAAATGGAGAAATTAGAAATTCCTTTTGACTAATTAAACCCTCTCGCAAGCAACCATTGAAAGATGGTACGTAGAAGTTACAATCGTTAGGGATCACATGATGCCCCACTGAACTGCACCGGTTTTTATTCTTCTTCATCTAGAAGAAGTTCAGTCATGCCCATCCAAGCAGTTAATACGAGGTTTTGTGTTTAGTAATGCTTCCAATTTATTTATCGAACAACCATAAAAAAGGTGTCAAGCTTACCTAGCTGCAATATATATATATATATATATATATATGATATTCTTAAGATTCAAAAGTGTGTATTCTATCTTGAAAATGATACTTCACCATTCTAGAAGACGTAAAATAAATCCAGTTTATAGATTCTCTCAAAGCCAGTAGACATTTAAGAGTTTAAAACCACTTTTTTGAGGGGCTATACATCTTCTTGCCTATGGTATTTCTTCTGGACAATTGGCCCTAAAGGTGGACAGTATACTAATACTAACATTAAGCTTAACTTATCATCATAAATACTAGAGAATATTTAAGGTTTTTGGCAGTGGTACCTATGGCGATTGTTCTTTTAGTAATGTTAACTATCTAAAATTTAAAAAAAAATATCGGTTTCAGTAAAAAATTACCATTGTTTTTAGTCTATTTTTAAATTAAAACAAAAAAATAATACTTTTTCCGTTTTAAAATGATAGATTAGTTTTATATAAAATTTACACATAAAACCAGCTTATCATTTTGAAACTTAAATAGTAATAAAAATAAATTCATAGGACAGGGTGAGCAGAACCTTTGTTTTACATAACTGTATCAATGGCAATGTATTGCATGATTGTTAAGGGTACAAATTTAAATAAAATAAAACAATCATTAATAAATAGACTGGATTAACAATCCTCCATAGAATTTAGTTACCCTGGTAGTAGAGTTATATTATAACCAATAATGGAAAAGTCACGTCTGCCCTTGGATATATCCCAGCTAATCGGGTCTGGCTCCACTGGAAGCCCAACTCATCGTCTCTCCAACAAACCTCACCTCTTCTCTATCCATTCATATAGGGAGGCAGCAAATCCAGTAGCTTGTATCAAGTTCGCATGCAAAGAAACAAGCATCTCTATTAAGAAGTTCAAATGATCATGGCCGGTTGTGGTGGAATAAGGCTTACAACATGGCTTACAACACTCTCGACAAAAACAAAATGAGTGAGTTCCACTTTGTAATAATCCCCATTGGAGCATGTTTATTAATCAGTAGCTTCAGTGTAAAACCCCATAATGTAACTACCCTTAGATAAAAAGTCTTTATTACGATGATTTTACTGTGTCAATTGATGAGTTTCTAAATAGTAAGACTTAGTTAGTATTTATATCTAAGCACTTACCATCCACACTTGAATATCTGATCACTACCAAGGGGAAAAAGTGGAAAGGTGGCTCCGCGCAACTTGATGTTTTGGAACTTAATGCTGGAGAAAATAAGTTTTAATATTTTTCGTCTTAGTGTGGTTTGATCTTATGTCCTAAGGATTCTATAGATACTTACTCATTTTTTTTGAGTAAATGAAACTTTTTAGTTAGTCCCACATTAGATATTCTAGAAAAGAATGTTCACTATATAATTATTTTTATATGGATAGTTAGACAAACGTTTGTGGAAAGGATGGACAAACAATACATGGCCCGATCCATATCATATGTGTGAATACCATGCACTTATTGTTCATTGTTGTAAGATTCCAACACCTAATTTGTACCACTTTGGATCGCAGTGGCTTGGGCAGCAAAGAGTCTGCAAGTCATGCAAAATGGTAAAAATAACTTATATGTAAATATCATGGATCGACCAAAATGTTGTGCCTCCTTCCCTTTGCTATCAATTTCAATCATCTTTCAAGAAAAGGATGGAAACTTGGTGGTATGTTTGGGTGTGAATTGTATGATCACCATGAAGTTACAGTGAAAGTTGTTGAAAATCTAACGAGGATATTGAAGATTTTCATACCAAAGGTATACACCAAACAGACTAGATGGAGATTCACACTGACTGGTTCTTAAATGAAAACATCCATTCTTAAGAACAGAGATACACCATGCATTTCTTAAAATTAAGTTAAAAAGAAAACTAAAAATAAAATCCACTAAATATATTCTTACATGACAAATTTTGCGAAATCTTGAAGAATTAACAGTTAGAAAAACCATACATTGTAGACATAATATAGAACGTCATATACGATCAGCATTGTTATCATCTTCAGATGCTCCGTCCCCAGCATGCCTAGTGAACACAAAAAAAAGCAAGGTTGGTTTTAGGAGAGACAAACTTCCTTGAAGAAAAGAGAAGCAGAGAGGTCTTTCCTACCAAGATGGAGTTGTAGGAAAATATTAAATTTTTTGATCTGGACATACCTCAAAGATGTTGTCAGATTACGTGCTTTCCTATCCAACTGAATGTTTTCCATAGCATTTGAGGCTTGAAGAACATCATCGGAAAACTCATCAGTATCATATCTCCAGTTATTATATTCTTCCTTCCTATAACCAGGAGCGGAGGAGCCTATTCTTCGATCTGAAATGCTAGAAAGTCTCAGGAAAGGAAAATTTGCAACAAGGAAAACAATTAGAAACAATAGTGTCAAGTGTTACATAACTTACCAGATGCTTGGGAAGCAGGGACCGCCCTACATAAAAACCATAAATCAATCACCAAACAAGCGGGGAAATGAGAGAAACAAAAATGACAGTCCAGTATCCCGTGGTAATATATTGTTCATGCCAACTAGGTGTACCTTCCTAGTGGAGGTAAGCCCCCAGCAACAGATGATGACGATGGTCTACGAGTGTTTCTTTCTGAATTGGAAACAGACTCACTCCTTCCGTTGCTTCTTGCTTGTGAATAGCTCTGCACAAAATTGGTGAGATTTTATAAAGTCTTCTTTAAAGAATCAATAGTAACAAGAATCAATCTAGGATTACGGATAAAAGTTTACCATTACAAGCAAACTGACATTTTATTTAGGCTAAGATGCCTTACTAGATTGAAAAGAAACATCCATTTCATATAGACATGTTATATGATATGGTCGATGAGTGTTGACCAGGACTATGGCCACTGATATGGCGTCTACTACGTGTTACTAATTAGGGACTTCAGAGGCACTGTCCTAAATCCATACTCATCCCTTGTGTTTCTAAAGGATTCAATTTGAGTAGTTAACGGAAAAGAGCCTCTAGGTAAATGTTAAAGATTCTCATCGGAAAGTTCTAGAAAACTTTCGTTCGAATCAACAAGTATGCCACACCTAAGAAGATGTACTAATTTCAGCTAAGTTTCCATGAAAGAGATGCTATAACATTCTTTCTAGTAAAAAACCAAACTTATGCATCAAAATTATTAAATGACTAGTCTCTGGAGACTGTAATCCATACACAAAAGATAAACTAGGTTTCTTCATTCTTTCTTTTTTTTTTTTGTTTTTTTTGAGTTGACACTAGGAAGTAGTACACCTGATATACCATACCTCATATTTCAAAAATCCTTCAAGAACATCCAAAAGCAAAGGACAGTTATCCCCGTTTTTGTTCAGATCATAGTCATTTTTGCTACTAAACTCCCTCAATTCAGCTTTCCAGGAATCCTTTTGCTGCAAGCGCAAGACATTAACAGATCAAGCGGATACTAGTAGCCAAATATAATGCCGTCAAAGAAGTGCAAAAATTTCTCCTATGTAGGATAGACAAAGTAATTTACCATATTACACTCAGGCTGATAGACTTTTAGAGTGTGGTTCAGTTGTGCCCAATCCAAATATTCACATACTAGTGCCGTTAGTATCCTTCCTGTATGTAGCAAATCAAAATAAACCCAACAATTAGAACCTAGAAGAGGCAATGATCTAAAACTATTAGCAACTCTGTACATAGGTATAAAATTCCTATCAAAGAAATTCACACCTAAATTGCATACTCTATAAGAATGTAAGAAAACATTCAAATTCATACAATAGAAACATGAATTTTCGTAATCTTAACCGAACAACAGAACAAGAAACCTTTATTCTTGAACTGCTTCAATTAACAAAGAATTTCTCCCCAATCACCTGTTACTCTATTAGTAGTGAAGATACAAAGTTGAACGTTGTTTTTGATTATTGTGATAAGTCATCCCACTAGGAGACTGAATGTCATTACAGGCAACACCCCTACCCATGTTTCATTAACCATTACTCAATGTTTTTAATCGTAAGTCCGTTGCAAACAATGAGGCAAATCATTTAATGAACCATATAAACTAAATAATGTATCTTAAAAAGTAAAAGCAAATGCTTTAATAAAATAAATAACCTGAAGGAGAAGCATGAAGTTGTTTTGCACGGTCATTACAACTTCCAAGCAATGCAGGAGGAACAGCACCTTCATTTTCTATTACACGATCTTCCTCCTCAATGGCTTCAAACACACTTGCTCTAAGCTCAGCCTATCAACATATTTCATCAATAACAAGTAAAATCATCAGTATATGACCTAAACACTCACCACTCTATCAACCACAAATACAAGACGTAAAACCAGAAACACATTTCATATTTCAATCAATCATAAAATACAACTAGTTTCCATCAGTTTTCCCAGGCTACATTTTGCCAAGCCATCTCAGAATGCTTAACATTTGAGTCTTCTCATTCAGGTAGGGCAAAATTACAAGACAAAATCATTTATTTCGCTCACTAAGATAACATAATTGGGTTCAATCACACAACTAACGATAAAAACCCTCGAGCTCTCCGTTCGAACTATAGATATCAATTAAGGCCAGATCTGCTACCTAGAGATATAAACAAACCTAGAAATTTCTACTTCAGATCTCGAACTACACAAAAGAATACCAATATCTAAGACCCAATTACACCAATTAAAAAAAACATACTAAAAATCATCCCTTTTTTACAGCTAACTGAAACAAAAATCATCAAAAATGAAAATGTGAAGAAGCAATTACTCTGATTTTAGCGAGAACACCTTTCTTTTCAAGAGTACGAGTAACAAGAGTCTTTAGATCCATCATTTCTCGAGTGTAATCGTCCATTTTCTCAGGGTCTTTTTTATTTGCGAATCCAGAACCCTTTTCTTCTTCTCGTTTCCTGTAATTTGAAAGAGCAAAGATTAATGGGGACAGACGACACAACTGCCACTACTATCAGCTCGATGCTAAGATGACGTTTGGTTTTTTTACTGATTCGGTATCTGAATGTAGCTCGACTTAATCTACTTTTTTACTGCCTCGGTTTTTTTTACTGGCTCGATCCGTCGCTCGCTCTCCCAGAATCACAAGCATTTATCACGGCTGCGAATCGGGGTACCCATTTTTCTGGGATATACCATTTTAAAATGTGACATGTTTCTTTTTTATATATATAAGTATATAACCCAGTACACCTCCAAATTAACTGATACCCGCAATTAAAATTTATCATTTAAATACCCCTTATTTTTGGTAAAATGACCTGATAATCTAAATTTGTCCATAAAATCTAAAGTCTACCGTTGTAAGAAACTTCCATGATTATTAATGTACATTAAAAATGAAATTTTTTATAGTGGCCCAAAAGCTTATTTCTCATTAATAATAAAAAATAAAAAATTATTGTTAAATCCGTTTTAGAAGATCCGTTTGGTATGTAATTCATCCAACTCAGTTTAATAGTTAGTCCTGTATATTATGTGTTTTTTTTTATTTCTAAAATCGTCTTTTCGTATACAACGTACAGACACATAAAGAAAGAGGGGGCTTTCTTCTTTGATTTCGTTGATGATTTTTTTTTTTAGTTTTTCTTTTTTTTGAGTATATAATTTTTACTTAAAAAAAAAATTGATATGAAGATTTTAATTTTATTAATTTACAATGTAATCCAAATTTTACATTGATATCCAAAATCAACCATTTCTAGCTAGAATCTAAACTGCGACCTGAATTTACTATTGGAACTTAAAAGTTAAAATCCATTTCTTTGGTGCTCAAAATCGCCTTGTGAGTTGTGTCCCAACATTCGACAATTGTAAGAAAATATCTCTGGACCTGAAATTTGTGGCACAATTCATAGTAAATGGTTCACATCCGTAGACTTTGCAACTCCAATTGAACATTATGTAGAATTATAAAAAGATCAAATAAATATAGGTTAAGGGGCAGACCAACTGATGGTGTCAATCAGTTGTAAACCCACTAGTAAAGTTTTCAGTATTCAAATGAAACGTTCTCGTATTATTTGTTAAGGAGAGATAAATCTCCACTGTCTTTAGCATCTCCAAATTTACTGTACAGCACCACAAACACACACACTTGTACCCCAAGCCATCCATCCATCCCCTCACAAAGTTAGGTCAATGATGCCACCAACTCCCCAATATAATATACAAACTCCGATGTCACAATAAACCATCATCCAATATTATTTAGTTAGTTTTATAATCCCAAAATAATTTCTTATAAAAAATTAAAAAAAAAACATAAAAAAAAACTCTTTAAATAGTTTGGCTATATTAAAATCTACGAAAATTATTTAATTTTACATCCAACTAGATAGTAGGATAAGAGGTGTCTAATTAGATATTATAAAAAAATATTAAAGTATTTTTTGCTTATTAATTAATCCTAATATTTAAATCAAAATATAAATATATATTTTTTTTTCACAACCTTTCAAATCTAACCAAACCCTAAACAAAAAACAAAATTATTTATTTCCATTAAAAAAATTTAAAATTTAAAAACTCGTTTTTTCAAAAAACAATCTCGGGTCTCCCATCACCCTCGATCTAATAAAGTACCCTTCACTTATTAATTAACCATAATACTTAAATCAAAATATAAATATAATTTTTTTTTCACTACATCCCAAATCTAACAAAACCCTAAACAAAAAATAAAACTTTCTATTTCCATCAAAAAAATTCAAATTTTAAAAACCATAAACCCGTTTTTTCAAAAGGAAGATTTATTGGTTGATCCAAAAATCCACCTAGTAGTTAAGCTAGGATCCAGCGAGAAACATTGTTTAATGAGAGGTCCAAAAATAGTTTATTATATGAAATGACTAACATACCCATCACTCTAACGTGTGAACCAAAAATACGCTTTCCTTTTCTTCTATACGTCGTTTCTTCTTTTCCCTCAAGTCTTTCTAAAATGCTAGTTGTTTATTCATTTGTTAACGAGTAGTAATTAGGATGATGCAGAGAAAATGACTACTGGGGGGAGGAATGGTTATGGAGACAAATTAACTAATGTTTTTTCGATGGAGTTTGTTATAGAGACTGCTGATAGAACGAGGAAGAAGATGTATAAACAAGTAATTTGTTAATTTCGGTGATCTGTTTTATTTGATTTAATTTTGTTGGATTTGGATTTTTCTAGGGTTTATTAAAATTGTTAGGGTAAGGATGATTAAGAGTGAAAATGGGTTTATTATGGTGAATTTTGTTAGATGGTGTTTGATTTTAGGGTTCACTTTTGCTGGTTGTAGCAACATATTAGCGTAAACTTTGTTGAAATTTGATTCATGGGTTCATTTGTTGTTAGGTTTTAAGGTTTATTGATGTGAGATTTTTTGAGATAATCTATTGTTAGTTTAGTTGATCGTTGTAGTGTTCTATGGTTAATTGTGTCGAAATCGGATGTACTGGTTTATTTCGTTGTTAGATTTTAGGGTTAATTTTTTAAAATATTCTTCCTTTCTGTGATTTAAAAAAATAATTATGATTCATTGTTTGAAAATTTGTTCTGGTTTATCGTTATTACTTGTCATATCATTTTTATTGGTTGATGCAATAAATATCATTATGTACTGTAAAAAACCATAGTTTATGGTTGAACATGATCCTACAGTACATATAGATATGCACTTTAGGAAAAATGATTTTTAGATGCAGTATATATCCTTATGTATTGTATAAACCACCTAGTTTTTGCTTGAATATGATCCTACAGTACATATCGATATGTACATAGGAAAAAAGTGATTCGTAAATGCAATACATATCATTATGCATCGTAAAAACCCCTAGTTTATGCTTAAATATGATCATGCAGTACATATTGATATGTTTTTAAGGAAAAAATGTTTCATTGATGCAACACATATCAATATGTGCTAGGTAAACCCATAGCCCTAGTTTATGCTTGAATACCAACAGAAAAACATGTAGTATATATCGTTGATACAATAAATATCAATATGTACTGGGTAAAAAACTAGTTTATGTTTGAATGTACATTACTCTTGTCGCAAACCTGGTTTATGTATGATCTGACAATAATGATTTGTTGATGCTTGAATGCCATTTTATATATATATCCTATCAATGTGGTTTCTTTTCAAACTTTTACAATGTTTGTTTTATTTTGAAATAACATTAAAAAATCTTAACCATTAGTACTGAACAGGATCCAAATAGCATTCGAAGGATATTAAGCTTGGTATATGAGGTGGTATCAGTGGTGGTATGTCAAACCATGTGGTGATTCATGCCATGATCGTGGATATGGTGTTAAATGATGTGAATAAGGTGGGGATGGTGATATTATGGTGGGGCCAGTGTGGTAGATGAAATTGGTAGTTGTGGCGGTCATTTAAACCTTCATTTGATTAAATATTTGTAACTATCTAATGAAGAGTTATTCTAAAATATTTAATGTTGTCTCTTGGTTTTGTAAATATTTATGAATTTCTTTCCACAAAAGTTGAAATGTGCTAACTCGCAACATATCTTTATTGAATTCATTGACTCATTATAGTCTAATAAGTGGATTATATCCCACTGAACATTCAAGTTTTGTGGAAAAATGAATGTTTCGACAAACTTCCTTCAAAGCATTTCATCGTTTGAAGTCAGTATGTCGCCTTAAAAACGTATAAGCTATGCCTTCATCTTTTGAACAATTCATCGACATTGGTAGAAGTTTTTTATGATGGAAATATAGTCATTGTGGACACAAATGACTTCCTTATCAGAGGATCTTTAATAGTGCTCAAGTAATTCTGAGTCCAAAAGGTCAAATTCAAGTCGAGTTGGTTTAGTCAAAGGCCGGTCAACTATTTGGTTAAGAGCCCGGTCCATTGGGTTGACAAGGTCATGGTTAACAAATTTAATTATATATGGTCCATTATATATGAATTATTCAGGCTCATTGATAATAACTTGAAACTATTAACATATAGGCCCAAAACATTTTGTTAACCTTAAAATTGGAAATTTCATCATCCACCTATAATAATTTGTAAACACTCTTTCCATTGTCCGATTATGATAATTTTTTTTATAGAAGATGCATAAATATATTTATCCAAACATAATAACATTTGAATAGAATCCAACGTTTAAATAAAACGTTATTCATGACGCCGCATGACTGCCTCAGATTATGTTTTTACGGAAAAAGCTGGAAAGATCGTATACTTTCAAGAACTCCCATGGTTGGATTCTTATGAAAATTTTACACATGATATATAACTTCGGGTTATAACATATAACAAAATTTCAGAATAATCCAACGGTTTAAAATCTAAATATTAATTTATTACAACGCTGTTCGGAACTAGAACTTTTTTGAACGAAAATTAATATCATTTATAGAGGTTTTGGGTATGTCATTATATTTTGATTTGTGTGAAATTTGAAACGAGTGTTTATAACGTAATTGGGTATAACATACTCAAAATTCATAAAAATCTAACAGTGAAATCTCTATGTTTGATAATCATACATCCGTGGAACCCTAGTATATACTATGAATACGCAAATTTTTTGTTGAAGAGGAATACCTGGTAATGCATCCATAATGTATAAACAATAAGATCAAAATCACGCTAATCTTCAGGAAATAATCCATTACCAGTCTCGATCGGTTAAAAAATTAAATTGGACAATTGATAGAGTCGTGCTGATAACATAATATAGTATAACTGGAATATAAAAGAACATAAGAAAGAATAATCATATTTATTAGAGAATAGTTATATATTATATAAATTTAGGCCTTTATACATAAGATAAATTTTAGTTATATCTATATGGACCGCGTACACATGAACCAAAGATCCCCGTAACATTAAAAATATTTTCCCGTAACATTAAAAGTTTTTTCGTTTGTTTTATTAACCAAATAAAAAATCCCTCCAGAAAAAAATTAAAACCCTTTAAATATTCTCAACTCTCTTCTTCACTTCATATTCCCACTCAACTCCAAATCCCTAAAATAAATAAAAAAACTAAAAAACCCCCAAATTTCTTGATCAAAATGGCACCAATTGATCCACATTCATACACAGATTCAACAAACCCATTAACAAATCACATCTCACTATCACTCTACTTTGATTTCTCATCATCAACAATCAACGGTTCATCTCTATTAACACTATCATCACCTCATACTGGTCCACTCTTATTAGACACAAGATCGTTAACAATCACTTCAGTTCTTGATTCAAAAACCCTAATTCCTATCCCCTTTGAGTTATCTCCTGTTATTGATCCAATCAAAGGACAAACCCTAACTATTACATTATCAAATCAGTCATCAATTCTGGTTTCTTTTGTTACTAGTCCTTGTTCTTCAGCTCTTCAATGGTTATCTCCACCACAGACGTTTAATAAAAGTTTTCCTTTTGTTTACACACAGTGTCAAGCAATTCATGCTAGATCAATATTCCCTTGTCAGGATACACCAGCTGCTAGAATTTGTTACTCTGCGAGGTTAAATGTGCCGCGTGAGTTGTCGGCAGTTATGGCGGCGAAGCATGTGGAACGGAGGTCTCCTGTGGCGGGGGAGGCTGGTGTGGCATGTGATGAGGCGTTGTGGTGTGCTGAAGGGAGAGTGGTGGAGGAATTTGTTATGGAACAACCAATTCCACCTTATTTGTTTGCTTTTGCTGTTGGGGAGTTGGGGTTTAGAGAAGTTGGACCGAGGACGAGGATTTATGCGGAGAATGTTGTGAGTGTGTTAGATGTTGCGGCGAGGGAATTTGCAGGGACGGAAGAGATGATTAGACAGGGGGAGAAGCTGTTTGGTGCTTATGAATGGGAAAGGTTTGATTTGCTTGTTCTGCCACCAAGTTTTCCTTACGGAGGAATGGAAAATCCAAGGATGACTTTTTTGACTCCTACTGTTATTAAGGGTGATGCTAGTGGTGCACAAGTTGTTGCTCATGAACTTGCTCATAGTTGGACTGGGAATTTGATTACTAACAAGACAAATGAAGATTTCTGGTTGAATGAGGTATGCTGGTTAATTTGGTAAAGCTTTTCCTTAGAATTTTAAAATGGGTTAATAGATCAGTTACTGTGTTTATTTCTTGATTGTTAAATTCCTAGAGAAGTTAGGTTGGAAAGGTTTTAAGATTCTGTCGAATTCATTTTGGTCAACTATTTAGGGAACTTAGGCTGCACTCCACTGGGATAACCTTTTGAAAGTTGACATTGTTGATAAAATTGGAAAGTACTTGTAAGGTTGCTATAGTGAGTGCCGTTGGAGTCCTGGAGCCATTCGAGTAGTTGAAATTGATTGATAAATGGACTAATTTGGTTAAGTGCAGCGAGTTTCATTGAAGACTTCTTCCTCCTTCTTCTTTTTATTTACTCTTGATTGGGGTCATTTGTAGGGGACAACGGACAACCTTAGTTTCAAGATGTATTTCTTCTTGTCTCCTTTGATACTGTTCTAGTTCTAGTGCTATTAAGGGACTGGCAAACTGTGCATTTGAGTAAATTGGCTCCATGGTCTTATGACATGTCTGTAAGTTGTACAGCTTTGATTACTAGTGCCTATTTTTTGAATCTTTCATGTTGCATGGCTCCAGGGTTTTACGACATATGCGGAGAGGAGAATAGTTGAGGTTTGCCAAGGAGAGGAGAGAGCTGCTTTGAATATTGGAATTGGTTGGAAGGGTTTAAATGAAGATATAGAAAAATTCAAGGATAACTTGGAGTTCACTAAGCTCAAGAATAAGCAGGAAGGAGTAGACCCAGATGATATCTACTCTCAAGTGCCATACGAGAAAGGTTTTCAGTTTCTATGGCGCATTGAACGACAGGTATGTTGGAGTACTTACTGTTCAGAGGAACTATTAAGGATTAGTCATTAGAATCCGATGGAAGTTTTACTCTTTCTATCTTTCTTTAATTATTGTGTTTTTATATGGATATGAATTTTTTCTCCCTTCACTTCACAGATTGGACGCCCTGCATTTGATGAGTTTCTTAAGAAGTATATTTCGGCTTTTAAATTCCAATCCATTGATACCGAAACGTTCCTTAATTTCTTGAAAGCAAATATTCCTGGAATTGAGAATGAGATTGACCTGGTTCTCTGGACTGAGGGTACTGGTCTCCCTTCAGATGCGTATGAAACTGAATCCAGTATCTACACTAAGCTTGTTTCTTTGGCTAAAGAGTTCAAGGTTGGTAGGATTCCAAGGGAAGACGAGGTAGCAGATTGGCAAGGTCAGGAATGGGAACTCTACTTGGAGAATGTGCCCAGATCTGTTGAAGCTTCACAGGTAACATCTTTACACTACTGTTTGTATACTTCGCCTGTCCATGAGGTTGCAATGTGAACTCTCCTTTCTCGTGTATCTCATCACTGGGATTCATGCTCCCAAAATTTAGGGGTTTAGATGGGAAACACAAGTACCATGGAGATCTTAAATGGATGGGAATAGTTGAAAATACTGGAACCCTTCTCTCACACTTCTCTAGTTTTTTATTATGAGTACATCAATACAGCCCCGTGCATCTAGCATAAGCTTGACTTCTTTTAATATCTCATTGGATGTATGTCACTGAAAAATTTCTGCTAAAATAATACTCCTTCCGTTCCAGCAAAAGAGATACTATCACTTTTGCTGGGACTGAGGTAGTAATAATTGTTATGAATTCGTAGTTAGATTTGATATAAGCATTTAACAATAGTGTTTCAAACTAAACTTTCTTTGTTTGCTTGGAAAGTGGTGTTCATCTGGATGAATAAATGTTATTATATCAATATACGGACTATCGCTGAAGGTGACTAAGGACACAAGTTTGTTGGTTCTGCAGGTTGCAGCTCTGGATGCACGGTACAGACTAGCGGAATCAAAGGATTATGAAGTAAAGGTAGCATTCCTCCTGCTCGCCTTATCATCTGGATGCAGAGATTACTACAGCGAAGTGGAGAAAACCCTGAAGGAAGTTGGAAGGATGAAGTACCTCCGTCCTCTCTACACTGCACTAGTTCAAGGTGTCGAAAAGGAAGAGAGTAAAATATTGGCTAAAACAGTATTTGCTGAAGCTCGCGAATGTTATCACCCCATAGCCCAAGGTGTTGTGGAGTCTATCCTTTCCAAGCACATTTAACTGGGACATGACAAGTCTATCTTCAGAACTTAAAACCACAGTTTCCCTCTTTGTTTGTCCAATGTTTTGCAATCCTTCATTGGACAACTCTGTATTAACTATTGAAGGTAGGGAGTAATCCAGTGAACCCGAATAAGATCACTTCTGCTGGAACAAGCTTGCTCCCTTAGTCATGGATTCGTAGATTACTGGGTGAACGTTCTTTTCCCTCTTTTTCCTTTATTTCTCCCTTTTTCTTTCTTTCTTTCTGTTGTGTTCCTTCAGTTTTTCTTTTCCCGTCGCTTGTTCTCGACAAACAACAGTTTAACCGTGAATAATATAATACAAGCAATCAAGCATCTTTAGATTTCACGAGTTGCTTATGACCAATAATCAGTGTTGCCTTGCAGTACAACAAGTCGAGAACTAATACAAAACAATAGACACATTCCCATTTTCGTACTATGTTATTATCCTGGTAGAATTTCAGTTCCTATGTCGGATTTTAAATCCTGTTTTGTAATCGTTCTTTCTTGACTCTCTCACCCGTTTCACTCGAGCTCCACGGCTCATTCTTCTACCTCTTTTCCATCACCTACCCCTTGTATTCTCCTTGTCGAGCATCCATAAATTCCTTTCTATATGCATCCATAGATTCCTTTCGTACAATTCCAACCCAATCTTCAACGGATCAGTAACAAAATTATCACAGTTGAAATGTTCTGTGAACATTCAGGAAGCTAGCATGTTTTGAAACCTCAAACATTTGAGAACTGCTGGATGATCAAAAATGCCGATTTGTAGCACCCACCCTCTGACTCAATGTTTTAAAACGGTTTTACAACATCTAGAATGAAAACTAAGTGGTGTTCTTCCAAGAGCTTGTCTAGTGGTTTGTTTAATTAAGCATGCTGGCAGGCAGAGAGAATTGCAAAATTTATCACCGTTTCAGGTGAAACAACTGCACCGACACTGCCAGATCCTTCAACACTATGAGCATTAAGCCATAGACAGAAATAAGAAAATGCTATGTTGCTTATCAAAATCTGGACCCACGGAAACATATCAGAGATAAGAACTTGATATGCTAATATAGTTATCGATAATTGTACACATTAGGATCAATAACAAGAAACAAGAAAAGGAACTTAGCCCTTAAAACTTAGGAGTATGTTATTGACTACATAAGCATTGCATTTATTGCCACTTGACAAAATGTACAGAAAAACGATAGAGAAAGACTGAATTAAACCCAAAAAATATAGCATTGTGTTCACTGCCACTAGACAAGAATTGTTGTTCTAACAACAGTTATCGAAGCCCATAAGTTCCTCGCAAAACTCATGTGCAGCCTAGGTTCACATCTACAGCATAATGTACTTCTTTCAGCGGTCAAGATTGCTAGGTGAAATAATATACCAATCACAAGCACTGTAGCACCTAACTGAGTAACTGTGCATTAACTGTATCATAAAGAATATCGAAAGTAACTGTGCAAGTACAGCAGCTATAACCCTTTCTGATTCTGACAGCAAAATTTACTTGTAGAATTTGCTTAAATAGTAAATGAAAATGTACCATATACTTGGTTTCCCTATTTCAGCTTCATGCAATTGCTATATGTTATGAAAGGAAGTGATCTCTTTATCCAAAATATAATTCACAGCATCTTCAACCGTGTCAACAACCTGCAGCAAAAGCAACAAATTGACCCGATAGATTCAGTCTTGAGTTGTCCCTTTAGAACACAAGTAGTTGATACTGGCATTAAAATGAGACGATTCATTGATTATAGCATGAATTTGAAGGTCTATACTTCCGAACTACAAAAAAGAATAATAAATGATCTTACAAAAAAGAATAACTACATCGATCAACTTACCAGATCTGCTGGATACTTCTCATGGTTTTCTTTTCCCCTGAAAACTCCTGTCCTTGTCAGAACAGAAAACCAAGGGTGTCCTGCCTAACAAGGCCAAAAATAAGAACAGATCATTAGCTCTTTTATTTAAATTTATGCAATGACACCTCTTTAAGTTTGATATGGTGAGAGATTCTATCCAGTTATGAGACAAACCTGTCGTGCACCTTTGACGTCGACTACAGGATTATCTCCAATCATGTATAAGCTTTTCAGAGGATGAGCAACAACGTCTCCATCTTTAACAACATGGCTATCACGTGAAAATGGCTGAAGTTGATTCAATATATTCTCTGCATTCTTAAATACAAAAGGATGTGGTTTCCCAAAAGATGTGTACTCAAGAGCATTAGGGTGAATTCTGCATATTTTAGAATAAGAATGGAATTAGCTTTTGGTTACTGCATACGAAAGATCATAGTGACAAGCTTACATCCAACTATATGATACTTCAAGCAAAGTGTATGAGTATCCAAAAGCAGCAAAAAAAAAAACAGCTTAATGACATCGGGCTTGGTGTCACATTTAAGTAATTTAATGGCATTATTGCTTATTGGACACATACTGTGGTCTAAATGTATTCCTAGCTGTGTTACAACGACGCCCCTAAAAAAAAATTCAGCCGTGTCAATACGTATTTACACGGACACGCGTATTAATACTCCAATACTTCAAGATACAACTCAGTTAGAAAACTTTGACTAAATTATTAAATATCAACAGCTGTCAAGATAAATCAATACCTTAATATTAGGAAACTCAGATATTTTACTAGATTCTATGAGAAGTTTTAATTCTAGTAACAAAATATTAGTTCCAAATCTGTCCATTGATCTTGCTCTAGACTTTCTCCCTTTTTATCCCGACTTCTTCTCTCCTGTGAAGTTTATGTAATGCCTTTTGGATTAATCATACATATTATACGCATATATCTTGCAAATTCACTACCTGATATAGTTATATATCTATGTTAAACTACTAAATTCAATGATATTTATATTGTGTGTGCCGTGTCCACGTATTTTAGTTTTTTAAGTTGTCGTGTCGAAGTAGCATATTGGATACAAGACACGGACACCGTGTCCGTGTCGTTGTAACACAGATTCCTAGTAAGGAATTTGTATGCAATACATATTAACTTACCTGTTGAATATCGACTCCAGTGCTATTCTGAAAGCGCCCATACCAAGACGTTCAGATGGAAATGCAGCCTGCATTGAGAATTAGCAGTTACCCATTAACCAGGATATCAACTGTCGAATAAAATGACCATTTAACAGATGGTATGTTTGCCGGAAAGAGAATAATAGTCTACATGTAGACAACATTAGCGGATCAACATTGTATCACATCAGCTGCTAAGAAAAGATCATCATTTGTCAGAAAAGAAAAGTGGACATTCTCACAGCAATCCACGACTCAGCTATTTGAGCATAAAAGATACCTAATTACCATTTACCAGCATCTAAAATTGGGGACTATGTGCTTAAGCAATGAGTAACATATGATCACCATATGGCTGTTTCGGTAACAGCTTTTTTATTGTCTATTATCTGAAAATATATTGAGTCGAAATTCATTTATCCCATAAACAGAATATTCTAGAATTCGGACCTTAACTGACCTGGTATTCAAGATCATCGGCTGCAAAGTATAATGGTGGTTGATGCCCAATCTCCTTCCCTGGAAGTCCCCCAGTTCTTAAAATGTCACAAAGAACCTAAATTCAGATATCAGTCACTTGACTCATTTCACCACTTTTTTAGACCCAAAAAACATTGCATGCTGAGTAACAATGCTGTAGATGATACTTTAATCTTCAAGATATGGAAGGAGTTAAGAAAATATTTATAGATACAATAACGGGCTCATAGACATCATTTAAGGGACTATCTAGCCATTGCAGACCATTGTCCCACTAGAGAACCTCAAAATCTCTCCAAACTAAAAAGTAGTTACTTATATCTAATCCCAAGAGTTTAATCCAGATTTTTCAGGACGGACATTTGTTTATGGTATTCTTGGCTATTCAGAGTCTTACAAGAAATTTACTGTCGTTTTCCCCACCTAAAGCTAGACAGTCTTCCTTCCATGAGTTAAAGATTAACATAACATAAACAAAAATGAAAAAATTGAAGCAGACAAGAAGTATTTGTGAAAATAATGCAAATTATCTACATACAGAGTAAAGGAATAAAAACCTGAATGTCCCTGCTCCAATCAACAGGATCACTAACAACAAATGCTGCTTGCACTCTTTCTGAGGATACATCATATCTCGGGGAGGATCCATTTAAAGTTATGTTATCATTAGGTGCCATCTTAAATGGAGCTAAGGGGTCAATGTTATCAAAGTAAGATGCATATTCATCCATCGATAGAACTTTTCTGCAATTAAGATCAACGTAAGACGTAAACAAGAATGCACAAAATAGATACCAGGTTCCAAAACATACTACACATTTGAGCAACAATATGAGGATGTCTGGATTATTGAACCAAAATCATTAGGACAGAACCTTACTTAAATCCATACTCAGCCATCACTTCAGCAGGTTCCCCTTTTCCAAGCGCAACAATAAGTTCATTCTCAAAACTACAAATGACAAACAACCATTCCAATAAATTCTCTTTATATGAATCAGAATAAAAAGCGCACTACATCCAAACATTTCAAGTTATACATACCTCTTGACTAACTTTTTAAAAGGTGAATGACCTTGTACAACCTACATCAATCATAAACATAGTTCAAAAAGATGCCTACCAGAGAATAATAATTTGGAAGAGGTCTTTAAAGAATACCTGTGAAGGGAGAATATTAACTCCCAAAAGTTCACTTAACTCCGACGCTCGTTTAGATTCTGGAACGCCACCTCCTGTATATTTCCAACTACTACAGCAGTTAGTCCTCAAATTGACGCCGAGCAATTACCAAATTATACAATCAACAAGCGATGTACTAAACACATGTGCTTAACCACGAATCTACTTCAGTAATCTATTTCAAAAACGAGAAAAATCCATCCATTTGAAGACATACCATTTGTTAAGAATAGAAATGGAATCTTCAAAGTACCTGATGCAAGAAAACAAAATCATGAATAAAAATTTGGGAGAAAACGTAATAATCAAACACCAAAATGAAGCCCTAATAAAGGACATTCAATTCGAAATCATATATATATATATACATATACCAGATTCATCATACAATTTTCTCAAAGCTTGTGGAGAATTTCCAATAGGTTTACGGCCTCGAAGAATAACACCATCAATGTCAAACGCGATACCAAAAGACGGCCTGTTAGTTAACAATAACAACCAAAAAATTACTCAATCCCTAAATAAACCAGTGTTTATAAAACAAACTCAACACTGAATTTCAAGAGAGAGAACCATTCGTAATTGGTGGTGCATAGCTGAGATAATGGGCGTTTGGTTTCAAATCTGGACAGAGAGAATGCCGATTTAGTTGTTCTGCTCACAGAAACTCTGAATATAGATCGGAACCTCATCTCGTTCGTTTAGTTGTTAGTTTACCTTTAAGAATCCGCCATTAGACGACTATAAAGAGAAATGAAAGCTTTGGGGGATAGAACTGTAAATAGAATATAAGATATGCAGTATAGCTGTACTGATTAACACGTGTCGAAGTTTAACCGTTGATAATAACGGCTGTAACGATTGTCCGGGAACTTCTTCCGGCAAATATGTTTTTTACTGATTGGCGTCTTGATTCGATTCGGCCCTAGCTCGACACAAATCAGATGTCAGAACATTTATTTTTAAATTTTTGTCAAATCTAACTTGTCACCCGATTCAAACCTAGCCCAACTGTACATAGATAATTCACTCCATTGCAAATCTCCAAAAGTTTGGCCTCGCCTAAAGCTCCCGAGTATTGCTTTCGCTCTCTCGTCAGTTAAAGGTACGTAGTTGCCGCGAGGGAGCTCAGTCCCAAGAGGTAGTTGATATGCTGTGACATTTGAAGGTGTCCACGGTATTTCAGTTGTAGCGTAGAGGTCTTGACTTATCTCCAAAGGAGCAGAGTGATAAGCTCTTTCATCATCTACATCTACATATTGGGTGCCTAGACACCCGGCTTTAGGAAACCTGGGTAATTTTGGATATGTTGATGCATTTGAAGGTGATGGCAAAATTTCGTTTTTAATGCAGAGATCTGAACTTCTCTCCATGGGAGCAGAGTGATAAAATCTCGCATCACTTGAAGGCATGTAATGGCCACGAGGGTACTCAAGTCTCAAGGGGCGTGGGTAATGGGTATGATGCTTCATTTGATGGTGTCAACCGGTTTTCTATCGTAGCAAAGAGGTCTTCACTTCTCCTCACCTTAGCAGGTCGAACTAACCTCGAATTTCTAGTACTTGGGGGGCTAGGAAGGTCATGAAGCGCGCCTAATTTCTGAGATGACAAAGCAGGATATAAATTGTTGGAAGCTCTGTCGATGTTGCTTTCATTCGTTTTGTCAGCTCTTAAATTTATCTCGTGCTTTTTAATTAGTTCCAAGGGAGATGTGTACTGTAAATTATTGCGAGCGCCACTCAAGCTTGCAAATCTTTTGTTGTGGCGATCTTGAAGGCCACTGGAGCTGTGATCATTATATGGATGTTCAGGCACCGATCTAACCTCCTGATCAACTGCCTCGAGAGACTTTAGTCCCTTGCTAAAGAGACTAATCTGCTCAATGCACGCGTACATACACAGACAACAGTTAATAGAATGAGCAAGAGGATCGAACATGGAATCTGACACATCTGAAAAAGCTTTGCTAGCTAAAACATAATTTACCTGCGCAGCATGGTGCTGAACTGCCTGTTTTATAAGACTCTGGGTTTGCCCTTCTTTCAATGATTTCAAACGAAAAAAGAAACAGATCGCCTCCCGTTCGTATTCATTAGAAGCTGCTTGCAACTGCTGAGATGAATCCGTTTCACCCTTGAAAGATCTCGAGTTTTCCATCTTCATCTGGGCAGCCAATAGACCTTGATACACATTTCTGAAAAGACAAACACGAAAAAACCCAAATTAAGTTGGAGAAACCTACAAAAGAAAACGAAGATAGAAATTAAGATAAAAAAATGAGATTGAATAACCTTTTTTCATCACACTGCTGTTTCATCCCCTGCATAGATCAGCAAATAGACAAAACACATTAACTAAAATTATATCACCGCAATCGTGAACAAAGACAGACGGTTGTATACGAATATTGTCACAAGAGGCTTGGCATATATAACCGAGTACAGACCTCCACTGTTTGCAGTTGATTGAGAACGGACTCTGACGGTGTTGTTAACTGGAAAACATGAGACCGCTGCAATATGGAGAATTCTAGTATATTAGAATGCATATAAAAGATCAAGGAATTAAGGTGTTTATAGCGAAGAACTGTATATGAATTTGTCAGTGTATGTCTCAAGATTGCAATAGTTAAGGACTCACGTAGCTATCAACAAGTTCTTGAAGCTCAAATTGCACTTTACTCAGAATTCGAAGAACATTGCCTGCAACCCAAATTACTTGATTAGAGGGAAAACTTACTGAACAAAACTATATAAAACACCATAAAAACAGAAAACAGCTCATTCTTACCACTCTGTTGATCGTCAGTCAGCGCACTTTGCTCAAGTAGACAAGTACCCATTTCCCGCAGAGACTCCGAGAATTCTAGAGGAATGAAAAATGTTCTAGAAGTAAGGGCACATAGTAAAAAAACTTTAAAATAACAAAACTGGAACATGAAATGACTAATATATGTGTATAGATATTAGAATCTTCCTGGTCTTTAGAAAATACTAAGAAATAGCTCAAATGAATTACCATATTCACTATTTGCCGCCGCTGCAGCAGCATAAAGTATTGTATCATTGCATTTTTTCATGTCCTGCATATCCTGCGTCAAAAATTAAACCAAAAATGATTGATGAGCTAAAATTTGACTACACTTACGACTTCAGATGTATAGATAGTAATGGCTCGATGAAATCCAGAAAGTGTATATATACATACCTTAGAAGCTTGAGTAAAATCATCTAATAACTTGGGACAAGGACGATGATGAAAAGGAGCTCTTATATCATCTTTCTTTTGATTTTGATGTTGAGAAAGTGCAAGTCCCTTCAGTTTCTCCCATGAAGATTTCATCAGCATAATTGATTCAACCTTAACTTTTCTTCCCTAGCTACAAAATAGTGTGACAAAACAAAACACAACAGAGAAAATAGAGAGGATGATTTGATTTTTGATTATCGTCGATTTTCAGAGGCATGAAAATTAATGAAGAAACCCCCAAACATTGATTTGGTCTTTTATATATATATATATATATATAAATTCCGTTGACTTGTTGAATCCGGCTGCTTATAGAAGACATTTTTAAAGCCGTGCGACTAATATTTCCCCACCGCCGCGTTATCACTCTTTCTTATGGATATGGACCATATGGTAGTCTCGAATTTGCATTGTTATGTTGCAAAGGCCAATGATACTGTTTCTTTTTACTATCTCCATTTAACAAAAAGAGACACTTTCATAAGTGCAACAAAGAGAACAGGCCAACCCAAATACACAACCTCAAAGCCGATGATATTGTACTGTACGTAATATACGTTTTAAAGTCAAAGTAAAGGTCAAAGTCATTCGAGGTCGTAGACTTTTAAAGTTTCAGGTCCCGGTAGGTAAGATACGGTGAAAGTCAGAATAGTAGGGAAGAAAAAATATTTGGTTTGGGGAACAAATAAGCAAGACATTCATTTTTATTCTCCCATTCCGTCTTATACTTCGCATCGTTCACCACAAATAACAAATATTTGGCTTTGGATAAGTTCCTTATCCAAAGACTTTACAATTTTGATTGTTTTTTTTGATGTGACAGGGAGACTCTGATTGAACCATTTGATAAGTCATAGTCTTTTATGATCTCCCTCCCCGAGTGAGAAACTGGAAAAAGAGAAGAAAGGATGAGGAAGTGGAAAATCCAATTACACCATTAGAGAAAAATAATTAAAAAATAAAAAAACTTACATAAAAAATTTAAAATTAGATGATAAAGAAATTACAGTCTAACCTCTATAAATGAATATTTTTGGGATCGGAATTTTTTTTCGTTTAGCGAGGTTATTTATTTATTTAGAGAGTATTTTTAGTTTTTGATATACTTAATTTTGATATTTTTGAACCAAAAATTAGTCAATTAGAAGAAGATAATCAAGAACTTATTTTTAACTTATGCTATACAAATGTGATGGATGTCGAACATCTTTTGAATTATCGTAACGAGAATGACACAGTTATGAAATCGTATGAACAGAAAAATTATCGAGCCAGTAATAAATTGTGAGAATCATCATTAACTAGATGATAGTAGCGCGTGTTATACAAAATGTGTCATCAAAAGAAGCATTTCAAGTAGTAATTACTGACTTTCTACGACAAGAAAAAAATATTCCAAAAGTTGTTCATGCATTACAAAAAATTAAGAACGATGTGCATTTTGGTTTAGATGGAAGAAAAAAACAATAAACTTTAGTTGCATATTTTGAGAAGAAATGACTTCTTATATAAACATTATTGGTTGGATGAAGTATTTTGGTTTATTTATATATATATATATTTTTTGTATGAAATTTAGTGATGATTCATTTATATTTTCATAGGGTCTTTAAAGATTCAAATTTTTTTATTTATTAATACATTTAGCAAGGTTATTCATTTAGCCCTTTTGTCCAAATAGGAACCGAAGAAAATTATTCATTTGGCGAGGCTATTCATTTATCGAGGTTAGATTGTACCTGTTTATAGGGTGTTTGAATATCAGAAGCAGAAATTAATTCCAATAATCAAAAGTAAAAGAATTTTGCTTTGGAAAAAGTTAATTAATTATTTTTAATGATAAAAATCATTCTAAATTTATGTACCAAAACTAACTATTGACATTTTTATTTCTAAAAATTAAAAAATAGCTATTTGAATGATATCCAAACATGCTATTAGTGTTTAGTATTCTACCTAGCTCATTGTTACGGCAGAAACCTCTATTGCTCGCTCCTTCCACAGGACTCTTTTAGTTCCATTGATGTTCGCATACGGCGGGAATAATAGAACTATTTGACACATTAAATGAGCATGAAAGTATTTCTTGCCGCAAGAGCGCATTCTGCCTTTTTATTAGCTCAGATGGTGATAAGCGGCATATTGATTCCATACCGTAATACATCTTTTAGCCTTAAACATATGCACATTAGACTCAAGGGAGGAGCCAAGATTACATTGTAGAAGCGGTCAAGGAAAAATAATCTTATGAATTATGATGGTGGCGAAAAGCAAGAGGATAGCAGTTAATCGGCATGGTGGAAGCCAGTAAAAACCTTGGTTGGCTCATTATCTTCTTATCCACTATTGGGGATTACCCGGAGTCAATGGAGATTAGACGTACTTCATGAGGTAAGCTATAGAAGTCTATTAGGGCTAACTTTTACGAGTGGGGCACAAAATATTGGAACAAAAGGCATAAGCAACTCTGGAATTATTTGCCATTTCCAATTTATTAACTCTTTTCGAAGGAAATCAATTTGGAAGTAGTCAAAAAGTTCAATTTGAAATTGAAATGAGCTTAACATGAAAATGGATTATTGAAAGAAGCAACAAAAAAAAAGTCTTGGACTCCGTTGGAAAAGCCCAGAAATGAAGGAAAAAAATTAGAGAGTTGTTCTAGTTAAGAGAAAAAGAAACAAAAGAAAATTAAATTAGAGAGTTGTTGATCGGAATCTTGAGAATGCCATAAATAATTGTGCCCATAGCCAGGATTCTACTAGCATCTAGGGTTGTTATTACTATTCGTGAAAACCAAGATGCTCCATCGTTTTTGATAATATAAGTGTGAATATATATATATATACATATGGTGGATAGAATGAACGAATTCTATGAAGATCAGAGGTGTAGTTTTATGCCCAGGGGACTGACACATTGCAAGCAGGGTTTGAGAGATTTATTTAAAATGAATTACCTTATTAAATTTAATTAAATTTAGTCCTATTATAGATAGAGGGAAATTTTCTTTCACCCAAAATTCAATTTAGATTTGTTTAGGTGATAGAGTGTGCGAAAATTTTCACTATATGGTTTATATTTTACCGTTTAATGACTTTTAATTTGCCATATGGATATATATATATAATATTTTACACGGCTTTTTAATATGCTGTATTGATGATCTGATACTTTTTTGGACTAGTTTTCTTCTTCTTGATACTTGTTATCATCTTTGTACAGACAGGTGCAGTCGTGCAGAGCCAACTCGTAGTAGGTTGTGTCATTACCAACCCATCTCAGCAGACTCCAAAGTCTAATTTTTTCCTTTACAAATCTAATTTAAGCCTTTGTGAACCCATTTAGCCTTTGTAGGCCAATTTTACATCCTGCTCAGTTATGGTATGACTAGGCAAGATTTTTTAATATGAATAAAATTGCAATGAAATGGATAACATATGGATTTACAGGAGATTCTATTGCTTTGTTATCTAGTAGTTTTGATAGTTGGACTACACCTTTAAACCAAGGGATGCTATTATATTATTGTGGTACATAGATTAGCAAAGTAAACAAATAATTTAATCTATGATGGAGAATAATTTGGGGTGACAAGGTCTCACAACAAGATCTTAATAATTTACATCAATAAGTTTAGCTAATATAATTTATTTCACATTTAAAAGTCTAGACATATAAGGTTCTTAAATTCTATCGTGATGGAATCTTCTATTTTTATTGACCGAAATAGATATTTTGTGATGTAACAATTCTGATGAGGATATTTGACAAAATTTGATTGATGTGAATATTTAAGGGTAAAAAAAATTCGTTTTTGGATTGGTTGTAATTTCTAAACACTATGACACTTCATTTACGTCCCATATTTAATTGTACCGGGTAAACATCACCTATAGTAGATGAACAACACTTCGAATTAACGATATGCGTTTAACCATCTTTAAATAAATGACTATGGTTAAGTTCTATATTTTATACTAGAAAAAAAAACCAAATATATTTTTATATTAAATCTAATTACTTTTAATTATCATTAATAATTGCTTGCATCAACCGTGGAGTCTCCAAACACGATAAGTTCAATAATTTTATTTGTTTATGTGATCTCTAAAATTGAAAATACAAGTATGTCAAGAACATGTAGTAGTAAGTGATATTGGGTTGACATTATCTAATACTCTATTAATTAAGCTTATTAGAATCGACTAATGTCGATCCCTGATAATAATAAATTTTTACAACTACCCTTTTTATGGGAAGAGAAAAATAATAGGGCCATTTATAAATATAGGCCTTTTTTTTTTATGTTTTTAAATATAGGCCCGTTTTTTCGTAGGCCTGTTTTGACCATTTTTTTCTTCTTTAAAAAACGGGCTAACGAAAAATTAGACCAGTTATTTCTAATAAAAAGACATATAAGTCCTTCACAATGAGTGTCAACTATATATAACACGGATCCCTTTGCAATCACTAAGTACCAACTATAACTCGGATCGGGGAACACTTGATTGGTTAGCTAAACCAAAGTCAGTGTTCCGGTTGGCACCATTGGAAATTGACCTAAAATATACCTTCCAACCCTACAGCCATAGTTGGCCGCCCACTGTTGATACATGCAGCTACTAGGAGCCAAAAAAGCACTGGGAAATCCGCACATGCACACCATTAACAGAGGGTTAAAACACAATAACAAACATCTCACAAGACAAATGCAAAATCTTAGACAAACATAACAGAGACAAGTTATTTAAACTATCTTTATGTATTACACAGAAAAGTTCCGTCTAAAACATTTTTGAAAAATCATTAGCACATGTCAACATACTATGGACTCACCCGATATTGAACAAGTAATTTTCCTAGTAATTTATCATGGTGCAACAATTTGGCAGACATTACTAACAAGTAATCTTCCTAGTAAGAACCTAACTCTTTAAGTTTTTGTACCTACAGCAAGTAAATAAATGCTTACCTGGCCAGGATCCTCCATTGTGGTAACTCCACCTAGTATTTTTAGCATCATAACCTGTCACAATCCTCCATTCATGACATTCTATAGCTAGATTACAAATCTTATTCTCCCCAACGTGCCTCGAATAAGATCCAATTCAGACATACATAATAACGTTCATTTGAAGTCAACAAAATACACAACAATTATCAATTGGAAATCTAATTGAAACCCTACCAAACACTCAATTGAAATCACCAAAATACACAACTGTCAGGAAATCAATTGGACATACAATTGAAACCCAATAACAAGCAGAAACATTCAAACCCATATCTTAAAAACTCATTTAACAGACAAAATTGAATTCAATTTTGATTTGCAGCTAATCAATTTTCCCCAAATTTAAATTTCTTCAATTTCCCCGAAAACTGATTTTAAGATTTTAACTAACAAACCTAATAACAAATTCGAAACATTCAAACCCAATTTAACAGACAAAATACAATTGAAATCAATTTTGATGTCCAGTAATTTAGTTTTCCCCAAAATTGATTTTAGGGTTTTAAATAACAAACCCAGTAACAACCATAAACAGTCAAACACGTATCTTAAAAGCTAACTTAACAGACAAAATCAAACATAAACTTCACGAAATTGAAGAAATTAATTTAGGGTTTGAGTTTTAATAACCTTTCAGGTGGTTTCTTCTCCGTTATCTTCTTTGGTTCAGACGATTTCAACCTTTTACCATTCCTCAATCTCATACTGTTGATTCTTGTTGTCGAGAATGTCTCAATAAAACAATAAAGAAGGTGATGGAGATGGTTTGAAGTTATTAACAGAGAAAAACGAGAAGAGAGGGAAAAAAAAGGGAGAAAAAGAAACCGTCGATTCGTTTCTTTGAATCTGAGACAGAGATAAAGGATCTAAGCCGTATATAATTTACGAGATCTCAACTGGCGGATGAGTAATATTAACAATACACGTGGTTTGGAAAACAGATCTATACTTAGATAGTGTGTGAACACGTGTAAGGGGAAATTAAATAAAATCACAAATCGAATATATTATTGTATTGGTCAATGAGAAATTAACTGATCGTGAGTTATCGACAGAGATAATAGATTTAGATGAAAAAATAGATGACATGCCTATATTTAAGAGGGAAATGTTAGTTTTTTCGAATAGGGGATCTAATGGTCCTCATCCAAACTCTCTATCATTGGAATGATAAAAAATAAAAGTGGGCCATCCTTTTTATCTTAGTCGGAAGAAAATTCGTAAAAAAATCTTCAAAAAAACTAGCATTTACGTATTTAAAATTTTAAAGAAAACGAACATATATTTATAAACCGGGTTTTTTATTAGACCCATATTATAAAATTTTCCAAAATAATACTTACGATAAAGTTAGTAAAATTTTACGATAAAAATAATCAGTCGGAGCGTGTAATAGTTAAGATGATCTAACATACTTGTAACAAGTTGTAAAAAGGATCATATTCTATTGCACTGATCATATAAGTACTCTTACTTTATCACTCTCTTCGTGCTTTTTTTTCTTCTTCCGTTCATATTGTTTGACACTAATAAACTAATATATAAAATGGGAATCAGTAGTGTCATCTCGTTGTTCTTCTTATTTATATTTGGCTCTAACCCTTTAATCTTTTTATTCTTTTTATTATCCTTGGATATTATATTTAAAATCGGACCAAACTTTTTTTTGGATCGGGCCGAGTCCTCAAATCTCTATTCCCCTTATAGATTTAAACTTACAATCACGTAATGATCTTTTGTCCCAAGTGGTGAATTTTTGTGTATCAACAACAATCAAAACCATTTTAAGCAAGTTGACTCTCCCTTTATATACTAACATTACTTATTCATTTATTTTATTTTACAATTTTGTTGTTATTTATAAAGTATCCCTAATTATTTTTACAGTAGAAAATATATATCCAAAGATTTCCTATGAATACGTATAGATGTGAGTTATATACATGTGTGTGATACATGTGGTATCACATATAACAAAAAATAAATATTTTTTGCTAATAGATATTGTATAATAGCTTTAGATGGTAACTAAATTGCCATACTATGTAATAAAGTTTCCTAGTCTCTTCCCAAACTCCACCGAGAGGTTCAATCCACCTTGAAAAGCCATTTATTGTTGTTATGAGATGAAACCACTATTAGTGTGTTTTTGTTCTCTTTCAGCCATTTGGAGTGTGAGAGTCTTGTGGCTTATAATCATCGTGATGAGATACTACAGACTGTTGTAGTACATCATATGGTAAATCTCCGACATCTCGAAAAATGTCTTGTATTTCAATATCTGTTAATTCTCTTTGACTACTATTATCAAAACTTCCATTGCCGTAAAACTTCTATTGTTTGTGGCATTCTTTCAATGTTACTCTCCAACAAATAGTTTATAATTTGCACAAATAAATTTACCATAAACTAGAATAAATATACAGTATGTATGACAAATGTACATATACAGAAATTTGTGTGAACTAATCTAGCAATTGGCGAAGGTGGAGATTATTAAAGATCTTGACTTATATCTAACCATTAAATAATCAGTTGTTTTTTTTCCATTTTTTTTAAAGAAAATTTGATTTACAAGGATAGGAAAAAAAAAATTGACTTGTAATACCATAAATACCAGCTTACACCAACTGAGATATTAACTGCATGATTGGAAGTATATTTACGCAGGAACTTGTAAATGTAGTTGTCCACTTTGCCAATGTTGCTAACGGGGATACCAAAACCCGCACCCATAATGCATCACGCTCACACCACATCCTCCAAACAAGCCTAATAAGTAGTACTCTATTCAAGTCAGGTTAACAATAATACACGTTTCCTTGGTCATAACTTATCTAAACAGAATACTTCAAATAGTAAAGTAGTACTTAAGTCCAATATAACCTAATCCTACTCTTAGAATATCTCTAGCTAATACTGCACAGAGTTCTAACTGTATTTGTTATTGTAGACTTTGTAAAACTTGTAAAAGCACATAAATTGATATTTCCGACTCTTCATAGTTAAGTGGAAGAGTTTACTACAATCTAAAATCTGAGTCAGTATATCACTAATTGATTAGAATATACATAAAAGTACATATACGGATATACATTGGTGTTTTTTTTTGCAACATCTATATGTAATACCACATTACCATTGTGAGAGAATAAATTCTAAAGTACATGTGTGTAAAAACTATTAGAGAAATAGCAAAGTTATGATAAGACGAGAAACACTGGAACAAAGTCTTTTGCAGCGTTGAATTGACAGCTGCAAAAAACCTTAATGTTTGAACCTGACAACATTAATGCATGACTAACACGTGGGTTGCGGGAAAGTAAGGCACTTTGCACAAAACAGATAGCCTTGCAGCTTGACCGACACGTAGGCTGCGGGAAAGTAAAGTGCATTGATCAAGGCAGACAACATTAATTGCTCGACTGACAACAGGTTGCGGGGAAGCCTGACACAATAAAGAGTAATAATGAGTATTGATG
Source organism: Papaver californicum (assembly GCA_023531435.1). Lineage (NCBI taxonomy): Eukaryota > Viridiplantae > Streptophyta > Magnoliopsida > Ranunculales > Papaveraceae > Papaver > Papaver californicum. Next base: position 24,353 of record JAJJMC010025218.1, on the reverse strand, counting down.
CATGACTGACACGTATAGACTTTACAAGCAGCGGAACGCAAAGAATTAAAGCATGACGATTCACTTTAAAGAACTACGTGTCAAACAAGCCATGATTCAAGTAAGATTGCAACAACCATCCCAATCCAAAAACAATAACTTAATTACAAGACCACAGAAGAAATGCGGGATAACCAGTAAGAAATTATGAGAAGCAAGCAGTACGCACGTCAAGATTTGCGGAAAGAATAATCAAGCCTAGCGGAAATTGCAAATGAACTTTACGAGACTGTACATCGCATCAAGAATGGATAAAAATAAATAGGTGGAAAGGAAAATTGGCGGGACCCATCAATTTTACTATAAATACCAAGCTCATAAACATGAGAAGGGGTTGGAAAATCTGAAGAGAAATTAGACTGAAGATATTGAAGTGATAGCAAAGAGTTTAGGTATGAAGTTATTTAAAATTTTAAGTTCGATTTCATTACGATAATTATGCTCATGGGTTCATGATTTTTCAATTATTAGTTGTATCTTATGATAATGTACACTAAAAGGAATATAAATCTTATTTTTCCTATGGATGTTGACAGTCAAACGTTGAATCACGTAAATGTTTGAGCCCATTCATTTAAAGATTGTTTGGTTGATTTTTCTCTAGATGATCAAGGGTTTTGATTTTATGATAAGGTATCATACTTCATCATGATTTAATTTCTTTTGGTTGTGATCCAAAGATGTCATATTTTTGGTAATCACAATTTGGCGCCAGAAACAGGGATGAATAAAGAATTTGTTCTACCTGTCAAAAATTTTGAGTCGTTTTCTGTTTGAAATTTTTTCTCTTTAAGATACAATGACTTAGAAACATATGAAAAAAATTGTATATATGGTTTTATTTTAAGCAAATCAGTGGATGAACATAAAAATTTGGTCGTTATGATCATATTCTTTATTTTTATTATCTTATACTCTTCATAAATGTAAAATTACCAAGGTATTTCTTCAAATCGTTAGTTTGAAAACTTAGTTCAAAATTTTCATCAAACAATATGTCATATTTATCAAGTTCATGATTTTTACACATTCAACCAAATGTCTGATACTTTCAAAAATCAGAGAAATAAGTTTTCAATTCAGTGTTTGAACTTGGTAATAATATGTTTTTATATGAACTTTCAAAACCTATGGTAAATTAGAAATATATCTGTTTTAAGCATGATATGTTAAAACTATATGTAATATTTTCTTTCAATCAAAGTGTATTGCAAATTTATTAAGAATGATAAAACGTCTTAAAAAACATAATTTATTACCTGAGCTATTTAGAAAACTGAAAAAGAAATCTCTACAACAACACAAATCTGAGCTAAGAAGAAATTGTAACTTCTCAAAAATATTTACACAAATGAGGACAGTGTCATATAGAAGCGTGCAAGATCAAGATGTCAATTCAGGAAATCAAGGCAGTAATACTATAGGGGCTCCTCAGCAAAGGGAAATGGCGAGAGAGTCACAAGAGCAACAACCCAGTAATGATCACATGAATAATTTTGACGGCCACACAACTAGTCGTTCATCAGAAGAAAATTCTCAAAATAGTATTGACCACATTCGACAATTAATGGAGGAAATGGATGAAATGTGCAAGGAACAACGAATTTGTACGGAACAAATTGCATTGTTGACCAGAGAAAATCAAGCACTTAAGGAAAGAGTCCAGCATGGTGCGGAGCCATCTACAACTAGAACACAGGGGCAAGAAGCAAGCTCCAGCAGACCCACAGGAAGAAGGATGAAAATTAACAAAGATCAAAGAGTAATGGTGGTGGAACCCCTGCTCCAGCAGAATGAACCAGACAGATTCAATTTTGATGGATCAAGGATGCAAAATGACATGTGGAAAAAATGCTATGAGGATATGGAGATGATGCGAGAAGAAATTAAGAGTTTGAAGAATAAAGAGGGTGGAAGATTAGAAGAAGTGTTAAAAGAAGCTAGACGAACACCATTGGCGCCACTCTTGGAATACACATCAATACCCCATGAATGTATTATTCCCATTTTTGAATGCTACGATGAGACAAAAGACCCTAAGTCATATTTGAAATATTACAATCGCATCATGACACGTTGGGAGCAAGATGACGTTGTTATGTGCCGGTTATTTCCTTCGAGTTTGAAAGGAATAACTTTAGCGTGGTATGACAATTTATCAGAAGGTTCGGTGAATTCTTACACACAATTGACCAATAAGTTTTTAGAAGCATACATGTATAATCGTCCTGCAGATGCGGGGATGGAAAAGTTGTACTCACTTGCATCATCCACAGAGGAAACTATCCGTGATTATACAGATCGATGACAAACGATCTGTCAAGCAATTAGGGATGTAACTCCAGAAGTCGCGATCAATAATTATAAGTGGGGAATAGCCAATCGAGAAAGTCAACTCTTTGTTGATATCCATAATACAAATCCAAAAAGCAAAGGAGATCTCAGATACATCATTGAAAAATGTGCAAGATTGCAAGATATTCAGAGGCAACATCCGAGAATAATATCTCAACAACAAGGAAATGCAAAAAGAGCTAATTCTGTAGAGCCATCAACCGGATCTGGGAAGAGATTTGTGGGAAAAATTCCAAACAATAAATCAAAGCGAGCTAAGATAGATGAAAGAAGAAAATTTATCCAACAATTTGAAGAGCGAATTTTTACTAAACTCAACACTCCTTATTCCGAGATTTTGAATGCAATAAAGAACATATAAGATTTTTAGTGGCCGCGGTCAAAAGAACAACAACCCGAACATACCCAGAATTCCAAGGAATATTGTGAATACCATTGTTATCGGGGTCATTCCACAAACCGATGCAGAAATTTAATAATGCAAGTGCAAAGGTTGATCGATACAGGGGAGTTAAAGGAATTCATTCAATCAATTGATCCCCTACCAAGGACAAATAAGGGAAAAGCTGTTATTATTCCATAAAATAATCAAACTATAAACATGATCACATATTTTGAATCGGGTCACTCATTCATAAGTGCGGCCATCGATAAGAACTACATAAAAGGGTTCGTAATCATGAAGTATTCAAGGTTGTGGGAAGAGTTATAGAAATATGGGAAGGATGGATGTCATCTTCGATAACTTTTTATGCGGACGAGGTGGATCAAGAAATTGAAATAAACAATGATCCTTTGGTACTTACACTGCCAGTATCCGGATGGAATGTAAGGAATATTCTTATGGATCGGGGTAGTTCTCTTAATGTTTTTTTTATGATAGATTTCAGAAGATGGGGTTAACAGATGATCAGCTAATGCCTTCATGTTACACAATTTATGGGTTTAACGGATTAACTTCAAAACCAAAAGGGGAAATCTTGCTTGACGTTGCGGCTGGACCGATAAGTATTTTGACTAAGTTCAGCATAGTGGAGGTTCCATCTCCGTATAACGCCATCATTGGTAGACACTGGGTCCATCAATTGAAAGGTGTAACTTCAACGTATCACCAATACTTGCGGTTTCCAACACCACAATTGAAATGAAGCAAAATCTTGCATTCTGGCAGAATTCTGCATGAATAAAGAACGACAACAGCAACAACAAAATAACAAAAGGGAACGCAAGACGAAGGCAAAAGAAGAAACTTTCAACCAATATATGATTAAAATTGCGGGAAACAAAACAGTAGATGAAACAAAAGAAGGGAGTACCAGTACCACAAAGGAAACCATGCCACAGATTGATGAAGGTAGTCTTCCAACATTGCAATCAAAGGGGGTCCCAAACTTTTAAGAGCTCCCAAACCCATATTTACATCAGTCGAAGAAACCAAAAATATCAACATAGGAACAAAAGAACTTCCTAAGATAATAAAAATTGGAACGTTGATGGACATAGAAAGGGAGCATAATCTGGTTATCATACTCAAAGATTTTGTGGATATTTTTGCATGGAAGATGGAGGACATGTCGGGCATCGATCCAAATATTATACAACATGAGTTACATATACATCCCAAAGCTACGCCTTTTCGGCAACGCATACGTAAAGTTGCACCTGAACATCATTTGTCGGTTGAAAAGGGATGCGGGATTCATTCGAGAGCTGAGGTATCCAACATGGATTTCAAACATGGTGATAGTACCAAAAAAGAATGACGGAGTAAGAATTTGCATAGACTTCACAAAATTAAACAAGGCGTGTCCAAAAGATAGTTATCCTCTTCCCAGCATTGATCAATTGGTAGACGCTGTTGAACGTCACGAGGCTTTATATTTTATGGACGAACAATCAGGGTACAATCATATTGCTCTAGCTGAGGAAGATCAAGAACACACTGCGTTTTTTACTCCGCATGGATTATACTGTTATACCAGAATGCCATTTGGGCTGAGAAATGCGGGAACAACTTATCAACGGCTCGTAAACGTAATTTTTAAATCATGGATATGCCGCACACTCGAAGTTTATGTAGATGACATGCTGATAAAAAGTAAATTTTCAAAGGATCATTTACAAGATTTGAGGGAGATATTTGAAGCCTTACGGAAAAACATAATGAAAGTTAATCCCGATAAGTGCATCTTTGGGGTTACATCAGGGAAATTTTTGGGGTACTTGGTTACCAAAAGAGGAATTGAATTTGATCCGGCAAAGATTCAAGCCATTGTTGATATGTCATCTCCGAGGAATGTCAAAGAATTACAGAAATTGAATGGTGGTTTGGCCGCACTCGGAAGATTTATTGCAAGATCATCGAACAAATGCAAGCCCTTTTTTGATGCATTGAAAAAGAATAATAAATTTGAATGGAATGAGACTTGAGAGCAAGCCTTTACAAATATTAAAACTCATCTTGCATTAAAAAATCCAGAACCGGAAGAGGTCCTTGCCTTGTACATAACCGCAACAGAAGATGCTATAAGTGCGGTATTGGTACGAACGAATGAAAAAGTGGAAAACTTGTATATTACATCAGTAAAACTCTGAATCCATCAGAAAGAAATTACACGAAGATTGAACAGTTAATCTTAGCTCTGGTCTTTGCTACCCAGAAATTACGCACGTATTTTCTGACACACTATGTGCGGGTACCAAGTAAAGCTCTGTTTGATCGGTATTGAAAAATGTGGAAAAAGTTGGAAGGATAGCGAAGTGGAACACACAACTCGAGCAGTTCCACATAATATTTGAGTTACAAACTGCACAAAAGTCACAAGTCCTGGCTGATTTTCTTGCGGATTTTCCGTTGTATGATGATTTTGAAATTCAAGGTTTTCCCGTTTCAAAGAGGATGATCCTCAGGATATCCTAAGCTCTGTAAATCCTCGAAGATGAGAAGTATTTGTTGATGGGGCCAAGAAGAAAGAAGGTGTGGGAATTGGAATTGTGATTACGACTCCTACAGGGGACCGAATGGTGCATACATTCCGTCTTGAGTTTGATGAACATACAAATAATATAGTAGAATATGAGGCTGTGGTTCACGCCATGAGACTCATTATTGAATTGGGGATAAGTGATGTTCGACTCACGAGTGATTTGCAATTAGTAATTCGACAAGTTGAGTTAAAATATCAAGTGCATGATGAAGACTTGGTAGAATACAAAAATCTTATGCAAAACTGGCACTTCATATTCCAAATATAACCTTTCGGTATCTATTCAGAGATAAGAATTGTCATGCTGATGCATTAGCATTTATTTCTTCAATGATGAAGGATCAGAATACATCAGTTGTAAAAATAGGGCGTATATATGAACCATCAATTAAATTATAGGAAGTTGAAAATATGAAAGAAGCAGTGGAAGGAGATATTGAAGATGCAGTTGTACAAGATGGTGCGAATTGCCCACAAAAAACAGAAAATGATTTAATTAAAGAAGATTGGAGAGCTTTAATACTTCAATATTTGCAAGATGGGATATTATCCACAAGTTCTAAATATGTAAGGAAAGTGCAATCAAAATCTGTAAATTATCAGTTGCGGGATAGAATTTTGTACCACAAATCCTTTTTGGGACCTTTACTGCGATGTTTATCACGAGAGGACGGGATGCGAATTCTCAAAGATATACATTAGGGAGACGCGAGAAATCATAGTGGAAGATGATCGATGGCTTTAAAAGCAAAAACGAAAGGGTACTATTGGCCATTTATGCGGAAAATATGGTAAAAAGATGTGAAGAATGTCAGCGCTATGCGAAAAGAATAAAGGCTTCCGCAACATAACTTAATTTTGTACTCAGTCCTTGGACATTTGCAAAATGGGATATAGACATTGTTGGACCATTAATGGAAGGTTCTCGAAAAATAAAATACTTGATTGTGTCTACAGACTATTTCACTAAATGGGTTGAGGCCAAAGCTCTTGCACACATTAGAGATACCGATGTTTTTAAATTCTTGTTTGAAAATATAATCTGTAGATTTGGAATTCCGGTGGCCATAGTCTCAGATAATGGACAACAATTACAAGGGAAAAGTATTAATATGCTCTTAGAAGCATTTAATATTCAAAAGAATAAGTCTAGTCCACTCTATCCGTAAAGTAATGGGAAGGATGAAGCAACAAATAAAACAATTGCTATGAATTTAAAGAAAACTCTTGATGACCATCATAAATGATGGTGTGAACAGCTTCATAATACATTATGGGCATACCACACAACCAGAAGGGAATCCACTGGAGAATCACCATTTCTTCTTACTTACGGAATAGAAGCAGTCATTCCAACAGAAATCATTCTACCTACTACAAGAACAGAAGCGTGGGAGAAGAATTTAAATTCAGACTTAATGCTTGGAAAGTTGGATGACTTAGAAGAAAAAAGAGAAGTTACACTTCAAAAACTTAAAAATTATTAAAGAAGATTGGCAAGAGAATACAGTAAAAAAGTAAAGCTGCGGAATTTTGTGGAAGGACAATATGTTCTGCGGCAAATCCCGGAATACCAAAGAGATAAAACAGCAGGAAAATTTGTACCAGCATGGAAAGACCTTATATTATACAAGGCATTGCGAGATAAGGATCATATTACTTGCGGAATATGGATGAAGGAATTTTATAGCATCCTTGGAACACCCAATATCTCAAACCATATTATCCTTGACCAATGATGCCATTGAGCAATAGTCTGCGTTTATAATAGGTACTCTCCACTACAGGAAGCGCTCATAGCTAGCAATGCAATTATACAAAAATCAGTTTCGCATTAGGTAAAACAACGAATGTAACCTCTTTAAGAAAGTCCATGTGAATGTCTATGAGTGTATGACTATTGGGTCTTTCGCCAGCAAGGGTGCCTAACGTGATATTAATTGTTGTGTCTTTCTCCGTTTCAGGAGACTTTCGGGACCGCATTCTAATTTCCTCCTGGACCGAGTGAAGTTAGATATGTGTTACACCCACAATATAACTCAAGGTACAAAATTTCCTTGCGGTTAAATAGATCACACTCATACAATGAACTAAAAATCAATATATATTCAAAATATGTTTTGCAGGGATAGAGTTACAAGGAAATATGGAAACGCAATTACAATTAAAAGATGAAGAACGAAACAACAATAAAGGAAACTAAAGAGCGTGAAGAACGTCTTTAAAGGGAGGATTATTTGGAACATCCCTGCGTTTGTAAACTTTTGTAAATCCATCGTCTTGTATTTGGTTAAGAATGTTATTGACCGGTTTTGCAAGTTTAGCTTTAGCTTCGACTCTTAACCATTTAATATAAGTTTTTCTATTTTTAATCTCCACTTTGAATTGGTTTACTTCAGTTTCGCATGTTTGGACTTTTCTTTTCAAAAAGTTTATTTTCCCTCTCTCAACAGCTAAATCTCGAACAAGGTTTTCATTCTTCACATCCTCATGCTGTAAAGTCTCTTCAACACTTTTAGCTTTAGAAGATAAAAGCTCAAGTTGAGCTTGCGCTTCATTAACTCTTGTGGAAGCAAGCTCAAGCTGAGTTTGCGCCTCATTGAATTTAACAGAAGATAACTCAAGTTGCTTATTGAATTCTTCTATCTTAGTAGTTGCGGCATCAAGCTCTCCCTCATCCTTAGTAGCTTTTGCTGTTGCGTCCTTAAACTTTTCTTTAAAACCTGAAATTAAAATAACTTGTAAAGGATGTGCGCTCCCATCCGCATCATCTGTAGATCCGCGGCTACCGCAGCTAGGGCTTGTGCCTTCCGCTGTTGAGCTAACGTTCTTTCTCTTTCGTCTGTAGCTGTTCTTCCTACCAACTCGAAGACCAACAGATGTATATGAAGATTCCCCTAATAGATAGCTGTACTTTTGACCAGATTAATTTCGGCTAACCTGTGAACAACGCTAAGGAATCTCTCCCAACTGGAGACTCTAGTGAAGAAGGCGATCAACTACTTGTGTTCTTTAGTTCTTTCTTGTATGAAAAACTGATTGTATAAACAATTAGATCTCTAGATGCAATTTCCAAAGGTACTTTATTACCAGGATCCTCTTTAAGATACCTATTGATCAATGTGGGAATAATATTGAATTTTAATCTTATCATTAAATAGGATATCTCTTGCGAGGGATTCAAAATCTACTAGTTCACGACCCATTGTATTTTTCGAAATATCAAGGAAATCATATTCTCCCAAAAGCTTGCTGTAATCGTCTTTGAGTCATTCGAGATGCTGTTGACACTGAGTTAAATCTGTTTCATTGTCCCGCAGATGATTCAACTTGGATGTGCATTTTGCCACTTCTTTGTGCAGCCGGAGAATATCGCTCTCGCGATGAAGAACATAATCCTTTAAGTTTAGAATCGTAGATTGAGCATCCGAAAGAGCTTTTCCCTTAGCATAAGCCTCTGCAGTAGAGTTTTCTTTGTCCTCAATGAGCTGAGCGATGTACGAATAAAGTTGTGAATGATGATACGATCCAGAATGGGAAAATCCCGTAAGGATATTCCGCCGCTCCACACAAAGCTTGGGTTCTCTTCTTCCAATTTTTCAGATATGTCCCATGCTTCAGAAACGCAACCTTTAGTCCACAACAAAGTGGCATCAAACTCTATTTCTTACGAACTTTTTCCACGTATAAAATCCGATGACGTGACTCTAATTCATTATACTTCCGAATAACCGAATCATGACTGTCTACAAGATCATTGAATTTTGTCTTGACCTCCACATTCTCATTATTAACTTTTACAACATGATCTCTCAACTGTGTAATCCTATGCTGCATCCTAGATATACGTTTTGAATCCCCCGCTGATCCTATAAAGTAGTTCAGAAAACAAAAGAAATAAAATAAGAAAAAAAGAGTAACTAGAAGAAAGAATAAAACCTTGGTTCTGAATAAGCATTTGTTGGCGGAGTGCATCATTTTCCCATTTCAAATCTAAAACGTCATTTTCTATGGCCCTAAATCGGGACACCATCATGGTGGACCGCGCTTTGTAGAATTGATATGCAGTATGTGCCGCACTTTGACCACGTCCAAGCTGCAAAATTAAGGTTATGATTAAAATGAAAATAAGAAGAAATCAAAAGGAAAAAAAGAAATTAAAATACCTGTAGAAGAGCTTGTTGCGGAAAAGAATACACTTGTCCGTCCGCAAGTGAGAGAGTTTCCACAAGAGAAAAAGGTTCGACAATAAGGAATAAGGGATCAACAGCTTCACCTTGATCTTTCAACCAAGCATCTCTAACTGCTTCATATGGAGCAGCCTCCATGGACTTACGCAACCGGGAGACCAAAGAGCTATCAGATTTTACTGGTAGAGAATTACATGGAACGGACAGAAGGTTCTTTGATATGAACCATCAAAAAACTTCTTCTTCATTATCTAAAAGATTGGAGGTCTCGCCAGTATCCCTTCCTCTACTTGGTTGTGGAACTCCCAGTTTGGATGAACTGAATCAGCAACAGCCATGCTCGAAATGTTAACACTAACAGGACAAGTTCCTGCTATAGTATCTGAAGGCACATTACCCGTCGAACTAGTAATCGCCGGTTCATCTACTTCCGCAACATGAGTTTGCGGGTTCACTTCAGCTGAAGTAATTATGGGATCATCTTGAAGGTTGTGATCCCCTTATTAGTTGAGTCATCTTCATTAGAAGCGACTTCAAGCGGCTCATCACTAGGAAGAGGCGACAATTAAAGGTAAAAAGAAGGATCATGAGCGATAGCTTGGTGCGAGAAATCGTTGGAAGCATGTGAAATCTCTTCCGCGGCACCAGCCTGTTCCGCAGATTCGTATTTTGTTAATTGAAGAGGAATATGTTGATCCCCTTCTTGTCTTTTTGCGGTAGAACTTCCTTCACCCCTTAAGCGTGGACGATGAAGAAGAGAATCATGAATCTCTCCCTCTTCTCTGTATGTGGAAGCACGGGGTGCACCCTTGGTTTTTTTCCGATCCTATAAATGCACCGCAATAATTCATTAAATAAAATTCTAAAGAAATATAAGAAGTCATCAAAATCAAGTAATACCTTTTCTAGAAGGAGTGCGGCCTTGCGCTTTACGTTTGCATTATCTTGTGTGCCTTCATCAACCAGTGGTTTAGTTTCCGGCTCAACTTTCGGCTATAAAAAGATGAGGAAGATTTAATCATTAATTGGAAATTTTAAAGCAATATGTAAAAACACAAAAAGAAACTCCACGTATCTCAACGACAAGTGGGAACTTAAAATCAGTAAAATTTAATCGCCAAGGGCAATAACCGTTGAAGCGAGTAAGAAGATCGTAAACTACGTTATCGGGAGTAGACCATGGACCCTCAATAAGGAGAGGGGTGCAGTACCATTTGTAATTATGATCTTCCCGAACTCTTTCCCTGAGAGGGTACGTTGTCCCCGGAATATACTTTAGCTTAGCGTTGTCAGTTTCATCTAGCACACGAAACCCCTCACCACCTCTGCGGTTTGGGCCAACACTCCATCTCTTGAAATTCTTTGCGGCAACTTTGTCCGCATAAGTAACATGGAAGTTCTCATTGTATACTATTTGCGTAGTGCAAGGTATGGAACGTAACATGTAAACCTGGTTCTTCCTTGGCTACGCAAGCTGCATTCATCAAGTACTCGCCACCAATTTCCATTATATTGAGCGATAGACCGCACTAAGCCTTGATGGGATTGATTACAGCCGACAAGAACTTTGAACTGATAAGGATTTTCACTTCGGTACAAAGGAAGTTTTAAACCAGCATCTAACGCTCCCGCATGGAGTAATATATGTTGTTTGTGTATTTAAAACCCTCTATCATTTCCAGGGAAATTTCATCATCGACGCAATCGTAAAAGGAGACTTTGAATCGACGAAGACCATGGATTCTTTTGAATTCTTCAAGATCCACAGATCTGAAGCTACAACTTTCATGAGAACGCTTGTCTCTGGGAGCAGGGTTATTCACTGAAGCACGGACACTAGCGGGCCTTGTAGGTTCTGAAGCGTGACTCCTCGATACAGGATAACGAGATCGCTTCTTGAGTAAAGTTTGATCATCTTGATGAAAAGCATCACCATTAACTTTAGCCTTACCTATTTCAGCCATGATAATTTTTTATCTACACAGAAAAGCAAGAAAAAATCAGTTTATCAAGACCACAAAACAAGAACAAAGTAGAAAAGTTACAAAATGAAAGAACAACAAGATGATTATTACATCAAAATACAAATCAACAACTATTTCTCTGATCGGGAGAAATAAGGGATCATGATAAAACAACCAACCGTCAAAAGAAAGATCAATAACTTTAGACTCATCATTCATTCAAACAAATAAACAGATAAAAACATCATTAGCATCATCTACAACGATTAAAGTACAGGAATAGAGACTGTTAAACAAGCAAAAGAGTTACTTACAATGAAGAAAAATATGATTGGTTGAAAAGATAAACTTGATCCCGATGCAAGAATACTAGATCACAAAAGTTCAGGAGGTTTAAAAGGTGTTGAAGAATCTTTGAGAAGTTCAAAGGAATGAAAAGCATCAAAACTTTAAGAAGAAGAAGACAAGAGGAGTAAAGAATAGAATGAAGAAAATAATTGGTACTAAATATGAGAAAACTGAAACCGTTGAACCATCGAAAACTGAAAAGAAATAAATTTCAGAGATTTGATTTCCTCGAAAAATGCCAACTGACAAAAACGTGCAAAGGAAAATTACAGCCAGCGAAAAGAAAATGGAGAAAAGTGTAACGTGGGAAAAGAAGTATTGCAGGCGTGGGAAGTGAAAAAGTAATTATTATTTTTCCTTTTTTCTTCATTTTTAACAACTGTCAATTCCAAAAAAAAGGAAAAGGGGGGCAAATTGTGAGAGAATAAATTCTGAAGTACACGTGTGTAAAAACTTTTGGAGAAGTAGCGAAGTTATGATAAGACGAGAAACACTGGAACAAAATCTTTTGAAGCGTTGAATTGATAGCTGCAAAATTTTTTAAAGTTTGAACCTGACAACATTAATGCATGACTAACACGTGGGTTGCAGGAAAGTAACGCACACTGCACAAAACAGATAGCCTTGCTGCTTGACCGACACGTAGGCTGCGTGAAAGTAAAGTGCACTGATCAAGGCAGACAACATCAATTGCTCGACTGACAACAGGTTGCGGGAAATCTTGACACATTAAAGAGTAATAATGAGTATTGATGCATGACTGACACATATCGACTTTACAAGCAGCGGAACACAAAGAATTAAAGCATGACGATTCACTTTAAAGAACTACGTGTCAAACATGCCATGATTCAAGTAAGATCGCAACAACTATCCTAATCCAAAAAAAATAAATTAATTACAAGACCGCAGAAGAACTGCGGGATAACCAATAAGAAATTATGAGAAACAAGCAGTATGCACGTCAAGATTTACGGAAAGAATAGTCAAGCCTTGCGGAAATTGTAAATGAACTTTGGGAGATTGTACATCACATCAAGAATGGATAAGAATAAATAGGTGGAAAGGAAAATTTACGGGACCCATCAATTTGGCTATAAATACCAAGCTCATAAACATGAGAAGGGGTTGGAAAATCTGAAGAGAAATTAGACTGAAGATATTGAAGTGATAGCAAAGAGTTTAGGCATGAAGTTATATAAAATTTTAAGTTCAATTTCATTACGATAATTATGCTCATGGATTCATGACGTTTCAATTATTAGTTGTATCTTATGATGATGTACACTAAAAGGAATACAAATCTTATTTTTTCCCGTGGATGTTGACAATCAAACTGTTGAACCACGTAACTGTTTGAGACCATTCATTTAAAGATTATTTGGTTGATTTTTATTCTCTAGATGATTAAGGGTTTTGATTTTATGATAAGATATCATACTTTATCATGATTTAAGTTCCTTTGGTTGTGATCCAAAGATGCCAGATTTTTGGTAATCACAACCATGATTGTCCTTTGAATTGATAGATACACATACTTTGTTAACATGATCTTCTAGATCTAGGTGGATTTCCTCTTTATTGTTTTTCATCTCATCCACCAAGAGATTCAAAGCATTGAAGCCGTTATGCTTAACGCATAAGTAAAATATGGTTTCACTCCGACTAAAATATGTCTTCATTGAGGAATGAGTTAAAATTTAGGCATAGGACTTATAT